>CALNVZ010001543.1:58127-70306 GCA_940671915.1 Paracentrotus lividus
TCAACGAGTCATACAAATATGTGCCTAATATATGAGGTTTACATTTTTCGACCATTCCTCAAAACTCTTCACCCAGTCATATTAGATATGCGCCTAATATATGAGGTTTACATTTTTCAACCACTCCTCAAAACTCTTCACCCAGTCATACAAATATGTACCTAATATATGAGGTTTACATTTTTCGACCATTCCTTAAAACTCTTCACCCAGTCATATTAGATATGTGCCTAATATATGAGGTTTACATTTTTCGACCACTCCCCAATCTTACAGTATTTTAGTATGTGCCTAAGTATTATGAGGTTTACATTTTTCGACCACTCCTCAAACTCTTCACCAGTCATATTTATATATGTGCCTAATATATGAGGTTTACATTTTCGACACTCCCCAAAATTTCTTCACCCAGTCATATTATATGTGCTAATATATGAGGTACACATGTTTCAACCCTCCTCAGAACTATTCACCAGTCATATTATATTGTGCCTATATAATGAGGTTTACATTTTTCGACCATTCCTCAAAACTCTTCTACCTATCATATTAGATATGTGACCTATATTGAGGTTTACATTTTCAACCACTCCTCAAAAACTCTTCACCCAGTCATACAAATATGTGCCTTAATATGATGGTTTATATTTTCGACCATCCTTAAACTCTTCACCCAGTCATAATTAGATATGTGCTAATATGTGAGTTTACATTTTTCGACCACTCCCCCTTTCACCCAGTCATATTGATATGTGTCTATATATATGGTTTACATTTTTCGACACCCTCAAGAACTCTTCACCCAGTTATACATATGTGCTGTATATTGAGGTACACATTTTTCAACCATCCTCAAACTTTTCACCCAATCTTGATATTTGCCAATATAATGAGTTTACATTTTTCGACCATTCTCAAAACTCTTCAACTCAGCATGCCAGTCATAATATGTGGCTCATTGTATATGCAGTTTACATTTTTCACACACTCCTCAAACTCTCCTCTCACTATAGCTCATGCCTATAATATATGAGGTTTGAATTTGTCTCCACCTTTCCATTCATATATGCTAATTATGTGTTTACTTTTTCGACTACTCTCAAAACTCTTTCACCCAGTCATACAAATGTGTGCCTGTATAGCGGTTTACATTTTTCAACCACTCCTCAAAACTCTTAACCCAGTCTATTGTATGTGCCAATATATGAGGTTTACATTTTTCAACAATCTCAAAACTCTTCACCCAGTCATAATATTGCCTAATATATGAGGTTACATTTTCGACATCTCAAACTCTTCACCCAAGTCATATTAGATATGTATGCCTATAATTGAGGTTACATTTTCGACCACTCCCAAACTCTTCACCCAGTCATATTAGATATGTGCCTAATATATGAGGTTTACATTTCGACCACTCCTCCGAACTCTTACCCAGTTATATTACATATGTGCCTAATATACTGAGGTACACATTTTTCACCATCCTCAGAACTTTCACCCAATCATATTAGATATGTGCCTAATATAATGAGGTTTACATTTTTCGACCATCCTCAAACTCTTCACAGCATCCCAGTCATACAAATATGTGCCATGTATATGCAGTTTACCATTTTTCAACCACTCTCAAAACTCTTCGTCATTATTAGATATGTGCCTAATATATGAGGTTTACATTTTCAACCACTTTCAAAACTCTTCACCCAGTCATACAAATATGTGCATAAACTTATGATGTTACATTTTTCGACCATCCTCAAAACTCTTCACCCAGTCATACAATATGTGCCCTGAATCTTAGTTTACATTTTCAACCACTCCCAATCTTCAACGGTATCAATATGTGCCTAATATATTGTTTACATTTTTCAACCACTCTCAAAACTCTTCACCCAGTCATACAAATATGTGCCTATATATTGATGTTCACATTTTTCGACCTACTCCTCAAAACTCTTCACCCAGTCATACAAATGTGTGCATGTATATGCAGTTTACATTTTTCAACCACTCCTCAAAACTCTTCACCCAGTCATATTAGATATGTGCCTAATATATGAGGTTTACATTTTTCAACCATCTCAAACTCTTCACCCAGTCATAAATATGTGCCTAATATATGAGGTTCACATTTTTCGACCACTCCTCAAAACTCTTCACCCAGTCTATATAGATATGTGCCTAATATATGAGTGTTTACATTTTTCGACCACTCCTCAAAACTCTTCACCAGTCATACAGTGCCTAATATGAGGTTTACATTTTTCGACACTCCTCAAAACTCTTCACCCAGTCATTACAAATATGTGCCTAATGAATATGTAGTTTACATTTTCAACACTCCTCAAAATCTTCACACGGTTCATACAAAATATGTGCCAATATATGGGTTTACACTGATTTGCTCGACCATTTCCTCAAAATCTCGTCACCCAGTCATATTTAGATAGCGCCTAATTATGAGGTTTTACATGTTTCAACCATCCTCAAACTCTTCACCCAGTATACAAATATGTACCACATATATGAGGTATTACATTTTTCTGACATCCTTAAAAACTCTTACCAGTCATATAAGATATGTTGACCAATATCATGCAGTTTACATTGTGACCACTCCCCAAACTCTTTCACCCAGTCTATTAGAATTGTGCCTAATACATGAGCGCTTTGACTCCGCATTTTGCTCATTTATGTCTACTCCTACTCCTCAAAGATCTCACCCGTCATTCTGGATTGTGTGCCTAATATATGAGGGTTACATTTTTCCGACACTCCTCCAATCTTACCCAGTCATATTAGATATGTGCCTAATATATGAGGTACACATGTTTCAACCACTCCTCAGAACTATTCACCCAGTCATATTAGATATGTGCCTAATATAATGAGGTTTACATTTTTCGACCATTCCTCAAAACTCTTCACCCAGTCATACAAATATGTTCCATGTATATGCAGTTTACATTTTTCAACCACTCCTCAAAACTCTTCACTCAGTCATATTAGATATGTGCCTAATACATGAGGTTTACATTTTTCAACCACTCTCAAAACTCTTCACCCAGTCATACAAATATGTGCCTAATATATGATGTTCACATTTTTCGACCACTCCTCAAACTCTTCACCAGTCATACAAATGTGCCAATTATATGCAGTTTACATTTTTCAACACTCCTCAAAAACTCTTCACCAGTATATTAGATTATGTGCCTAATATATGAGGTTTACATTTTTCAACCACTCTAAAACTCTTCACCCAGTCATACAAATATGTGCCTAATATATGAGGTTCACATTTTTCGACCACTCCTCAAAACTCTTCACCCAGGCATACAAATATGTGCCTAATATATGAGGTTTACATTTTCGACCACTCCTCAAAACTCTTCACCCAGTCATATTAGATATGTGCCTAATGTATGAGGTTTACATTTTTCAACCACTCCTCAAAACTCTTCACCCAGTCATATTAGATATGTGCCTAATATAATGAGGTTTACATTTTTCGACCACTCCTCAAAACTCTTCACCCAGTCATATTAGATATGTGCCTAATATAGGATTTCCCACTCAGTTTCGGAAGTTCGTCACTCCATTCGATAATCAGTTCATTCAAATTCCCAAAATATTTCTACAGCGTCAAATTCATCATTCAAATTCCAACTTAGTTCCTTCGCTTTGGTATTAAAAGCCTTCAAATCAAAATCCCCCTCAAAAGCAATCAAATTAGTAAATCGTATTGAATGCGTGCTTTCTCGCAATCAAATCCGCGCTGAAGCAATCAACTTTGGCATTGGTTAAACCAAGTTGGTTTACAATTTGGCAAATCGTTTTAAATTATTGGTTACTTTTATTTGGATCAACATTTAAGATAGCGATTTCTTTTTCTGAAGCTCTATATCTATTCCATGAGAATAATTAAAAAAAAAATAAAAAGAAAACGTTATTTTTTTTTTATTGAAGTTTAGATCATTTTAAACGTTTCTTTACTGTTGAGTGATGAGAAAACTTTTTTTTTAATTTTTTTTTTAAAGCTCTGGTTAATTACTTTAGAATAAAATATCAAAGATCATTATGGCGCCCCTAAGTTGTAGGTCAATCTGGCGCCCCTTAGCCTCAGGTCGATTTGTCATCCCTGAATCTAACCTGGAATTAACGCCAATATTCCGCCCCTACGTTTAATGTAAACTTTGCGCCCCCTTAATCTTTAGGTCGATTTGGCGCCCCAAAAGTTCCAGATCACTTTGGCGCCCCTGGGTTTTCGATTTGGCGCCCATAATTTAAGGTCAAAGTGGCGCCCAACTAAATTTAAGATCTTATATGTTTTAGGTCAATTTGGAGCCCTATAAGTTAAATATGAATGTGGCGCCCCTAAATTCAAGATCAATTTTGCGCCCCCTAAATTTAAGATCAAAGTGGATCCCCTTAGTTTAAGATCAGTATGGCGCCCCTAAGTTTAAGGTTTATTTGGCACCCCTGAGTTTAAAGTTGATTTGGCGCCCCCTAAATTTAAGATAGAATTGGCGACCATTATGACGCCCTTTTTTCCCTTTGTTTTGTTTCCCCTTTTCCCCTCTTTCCCCTTTCTCTATTCCCTCTTCAATTCTTTCCTTTTTTTACTTTCTCTTTCTCCTATTTTTGGCGCCACCTGTCCGCCTACCCCCCCCCCCCCGAATACGCACATGAATTAATTTGTTATGTGGAAGAGTTTTTATGTGTTGACTGTAATTATGCAAGATAAATTGTAAAAAGAGAAAATGTAGGGGGAAATGATTTCATGAACTAATCAATAACTGGAAAAATGTATCTTATATTTAAGCACTTGCCGTAATATAAGGTACATACTCATTCACAATTGCTGCTAATAGCAATTCGCAAACAGTTGATGAAAAAAAATACATGATAATAAACAAAAGACATTTCCTGCAGCTATAAATTCAAGCCCTAATTTGAATGCTAATTACTGTAAGTTGAAAACTCGGAATGAATTCAAATGCTGCTTATGGCGGTATTGCGCAATCATAACAGCGTCTGTGCTTAATTCAATGACTGTTTTACGTATTTAGTTCACTTAATCAGAATTTGAACAAGTGAAACATGTAATTGATTGCTGGAAAAGGGAATCTGATCTCCGGAAAATCGACTGAAAGCTAAATCGCCCTAACTTGAATGAACCGATTATCGAATGGAGTGGCGAGCTTCCGAAAGTGACTGGGAAATCCTATATATGAGGTACACATTTTTCAACCACTCCTCAGAACTATTCACCCAGTCATATTAGATAGGTGCCTAATATAATGAGGTTTACATTTTTCGACCACTCCTCAAAACTCTTCACCCAGTCATACAAATATGTGCCATGTATATGCAGTTTACATTTTTCAACCACTCCTCAAAACTCTTCACCCAGTCATATTAGATATGTGCCTAATATATGAGGTTTACATTTTTCAACCACTCCTCAAAACTCTTCACCCAGTCATACAAATATGTGCCTAATATATGAGGTTCACATTTTTCGACCACTCCTCAAAACTCTTCACACTGAAAACCTAACCTCGTCCGTCAACTGACGGACTAGCTTTAAAGCTAGTCGGTCAAGACGGACTAGTTTTAAAGCCAGTCCGTCATGTTAGTCCGTCTCGACGGACTAGCTTATAACTGAATCTAAATATCTTAACCTGACGGACTAGCTTTAAAGCTCGTCCGTCAAGCTTGAAACTCGTCTGTCGAGTTGACGGACGAGCTCACTAAAAGTAGATAGACGGACGAGGTTTACCTATCAAGTTAACAGACTAGCTTTTGATATACATACACATTTGCAATGTCGTTTTCAATTATTCATGAGAATTATTCCAAGGTTACTGAAGTACTGATATTATGATAATGCAAACGGTGTACCTATCAAGCCAAACTGCCAAAGTATGTATAACGAAAGTTTGACAATAAATTTGATATGATATTTTTATTAAAATCCCTCTTTAATATTTTATAGCACTGTGAGTACCGTCTACAATTATTGGTTGTGTTTTTTCTCTTTTGTGTAGCCTATTATTTAGAGCAATTCCATTAACGTCTGTATTGTAAATATTTACTAGCACTGTGAGTACCGCCAACAATTATTGGTTGTGTTTTTTTCTCTTTTGTGTAGCCTATTATTTAGAGCAATTCCATTATCGTCTGTATTGTAAATTAGGTGCGTGTAAATACACGCACTTACTCCATTTATTCTGTTTCCGAACAGGATCAATGTGTATTATTTTTAAACAAATGTTGTTTTGGCTTGACAATCTGAAAGTTTATTTCTCCATAACAAGTAATCTATAGGCAAGAGTAGGCCTATAGATTCTTAATATTGTCGTTCATTATTTAATTACAGGCTATAACTGAATACCTCGAACCCCAGAATCTCGTCTGTTCTTATAGATTGCTGATGATTGTCGTTCATTATCTAATTACAGGCTATAATTGAATAACTCGAACCCAAGAATGTCGTCTATTCTTATAGATTGCTGATGAATGCCCGGCTTAGCAACAACAGTGAATGATCCACTTTCATTCACTGTTGTTCCTAAGCCGGGCATTCGTATCCACCTTTCATTCACAGACACAGCTGTTGCTAAGCCGGTCATTCATCAGCAATCTATAAGAGTAGAGTCCATCCACTGAATAACATGCGCGTTGCGAAAAGGACATGATCTATTATGTGCATTATCTGATTGCGAATTCGATTTTACGTGTAAACCGAAAAGATGCAGATTCGATATACACCGTGTAACAGTCCCGCCGTGTAGAATAGTAGATTTTGATCATTGTGACGGTTTCCTTCATGTGAGTACTCGTTTTTAATTCCTAATTAAGTTATTGCTAATTTCATGAACAATTATTTGCACAAAGATTAATGTTGTATAACACTCGAAACAAATTTTGTCTTGGCAAATTAATGTATAAATGTGTGTGCTTTAAAATGATAATAACAATCTCATTAAATTATGAAAATTGAATTCTAAATCTGATTATAAATTTATGTGTAACTTTTCTTCTAGATTAATTGTATCTGGATGAACTGTCCTATAAAATTTAAGATTTGACGTCTCTGACAAGCCTGTAAAGCCATATTAAGCTTATCTGTCATGCTAGTCGGTCAAGACAGAAGCAAAACCATCGATCGCGACTGACTAGTTTTTACATCTTGACGGACTAGCTGTAAAGCTAGTCCTGCTCAAAAGCTCGTCAGTCTGGGCATCACTACGACTAGCTTTAATGCTAGTCCGTCAAACTAGTCGGTAACGACGGACTAGCTTTAAAACTAGTCCGTTTTGACCGACTAGCCTTAAAACTAGTCCGTCGTGACGGACTAACTTGACGGACTAGCTTTTAAGTTAATTAGTCCATAGAGACAGACGAGCTTTAAAGCTAGTCCGTAATAGACGGGTTGTGTTGAAGGAAAGCTAGTCCGTCGTGACTGACTAGCTTTAAAGCTAGTCAGTCTGGGCATCACTACGACTAGCTTTAAAGCTAGTCGGTCTACCCGTTTAGTATAGGTAGCCTCAGTTTACCCATTAGAATGACCGACTAGGATTTGATACACATAGCTGAAATGTCGCTTACAATTAAAATGACTAGCTTTTGAAATACACACAGATGCAATGTCAATTATTATCTCCATTGTAAATTTAGAGCGGCATGTTTCCGAACATAATCAAGTGAATACATAATTCTCAAACAAAGGTTGTTTTGACCTGACAATCTTAAAGCTTACGATACATAACATCAATCACGACAAGAATGCAATTCACGAGTAGGGTCAAACTATTGTTCTCCATTCTTTAATTACATGCAGGCTAATTGAATACCTCGTTACTACAGAACTCAAGACTCTTTTCTATTCTTATAGATTACGGGTGAATGCCCGGCTAAGCAACAGCAGTGAATACAAGGTGAATAGCATCGAGTGAATAACATGCGCATTGCGAAAAGGACATCATCTATACACAACAAAAATGTAAGTCCCCCCTCATCAAAATGATGTAACTTTTGAACGAGCTTGTTTTGAGTGCAATAATTTGGAGGGAAGTTTTATCCACTTACTGAGTACCTTATGTGAAAAAATGACATCGATCGCTTGAGAGATGCATGAGTGATCAACTTTTAAAGCAAAAATGGACATTTTCAAAAGTCACAAGGGTCATTTTGGAGGCTGTAAAAATAACAATTTGGTAAAATTTTCTCTTTACCTTGTGTTTAATTGTTTTGGTGGATTTATCATCCAAAATTTGATCATCCAACACCAATCCCGATACATTTCAATATTTTTCATGGATGAGTGAGCAAAATTCTAAGAATTATGTTCAGGACTCCAAAAATGGTAAAATCCAAGTATTTTATTTAAAGAATTGAGATCAGATATTATCATCAACATTATCGACACATTTTGTGAGAATATGAGCACTATTCGTCGTGTCATGGACGAGTGAGCACACTTTAAAGGTGAATTTTGTGACTTTCGTAATGACAATTTTGCCTTTAACATGTGTTTATTCATGCATGACGCAAAGGTTTTTTCTCATTTTCGCACATAAGTTAGTCGATGAGTGTATAAACATAACTGCCAAATGTTATTGCTCAACACATTTTTGCTAAAAAGTTCAAGCATGTTGATTTGGGACTTGTTTTTGCTTCGAGATTGTACACAATGTCAATGGAGACGAAATCAAAATTTTAACAAAATTGAAATTCGGCTTAGTTTCATTGATGATTTTTGTTAATTCTACTGGGAGTTTTTTCACGAAACTTGGCACACAATTTCAGTGTGATGCTAACTAACAGGAACAAACGCTAAATTGAGAATCTGATATGGCACGGGGTGGGGCCAAAGCTCTGAAATTCCTTCTTATTTACATTTTTTTCTAATAACTTCTGCTCACTGAAGCATAAAATACTGGAATTTTCGTGAAACTCGAATCAAATAAACTATCCAAGAAGGTCTGTGACAATTATCAAAAGTAAGCAATTGAATTTTAGTCCACAAACGAAAAATTGCTTTTCACGTATCACGTGTTCATTGAAGCGTGAATTTTTAATAAAATGCCATAGCATCATTTGAAAAAAAAAATATTTGACATACATAATGACAAACAAAAAAAAAAATGTTGAGAAAAAGATTTTATTACACAAAATGGAGCAATACTTACCTAAGGAATTTGAAAATATCCTTTTTTGCTTTCACTAAGTGTTCATTCAACCGTGAATTGATGAATATTGTTTGAAACACTCTTCCAGATTCCAAATTCCGTCATAATTATTCATTTTTAAAAGTAAAAATGTGTGAAAAATGCAGTTTTTGCAAATTTTACCTCGTGTTCATCCAACTGTGAAATTTAATGCCAAAGACGTTTCACGTGTTAGAATATAAGTGCAACAAATCTTCTGAACATATCTTTTGTTAAAAAGTTTGAATTTGTTCCAATAGTATTGAATTAAAGTTATGAAACTGACCTTGTGACTTTCGAAAAGTGACATTTTTGCATTTTGACTGTGCTCATTGAAGCATGACTTAACGAATTTCAGTAAGATTCACCAAAATGGAAGCTCATAAAATTACCTACAATCACATGTAATAACATTCGTGAAACTCCTCTTGGTTCAAAAGTTACATCATTTTCATTAGGGGGACTTACTTTTTTTTTGTTGTGTATATTATTTGTATTATCTGTATGTGAATTCTATTTAATGAGCAAACTGTAAGGAAGCAGATCCGATATACCCCGTAAAACTGAAGATTTTGATGGTAATGGCGGTCTCCTTCATGTGATATGTGTGAGTACTCTTTTTGAATTCCTCATTTTTCAGTTCATAGATATCGTTATTTTTTCACATGGATTAATACTATAATCACCAACGCGAAACAAATTCTGTCTTGCCAAATTAATTTATGAATTGCGTGTGTGTTACTGACAACGATATTAGCAACATTAAATAATGAATTCAATTCTAATTCTAAGAATTATATGTGCCACTATTTCTTATAGATTACGAAAGAACAGAATATTGGATTAGAGGCGCGATTGCGGGATTTCTGAGGTGGCTCTCAAGAAAGATATGCGTAGAAAATGCAAAAATAGGCAGGCCTACAACAAACAAGACAATGATGATGCAAGCCATTCGCGGGGAAGCCCGGGGAACAGTGGGGACCGTTTCACCCTCGATTTTTTTTTCCTGGGAGGATCGTCCCCCTAGATTTTTAAAGTGACCAGCTAGTGAAGCTAATAAAGAGGCAAAATGTATGTTGAATTTAATGCTAAATGCTATTTTAAGCCCCCCCCCCCAATCGTGACATCAAATCGCCGCACTGGAAGCAAGCATATAAAGTATAAATTCAAAATGCATAATTATTAGCGTCATGGATTGCATCCAACTTGCTTGTTTGGCCGGGCTTCAGTGTAATTATTTCACATTTGATTTTCCAAATTAAATCTCAACATCACATTATTTGATAATTGCCATAATGTTAACTAATTGTGCCTCCGGTATTAATTCCTGTATTCTGATATCATCATAATAAAATGATTTTGGCTTGAATTCTTGAATTTTGTGAAAAAAAATAATCGTATCTTTAAAATGTTTTCTCATATTTCAGATTTGACGTCTCTGACAAGCTGATGAAGCCATATTAAGCTATTTCGTAATGTTAGTCGGTCAAGACAGAAGTAAGAACATCGCGACAGACAAGCGCGACTGACTAGTTTTGACACCTTGACGGACTAGCTGTAAAGCTAGTCCTGCTCAAAAGCTCGTCAGTCTGGGCATCACTACGACTAGCTTTTATGCTAGTCCATCAAACTAGTCGGTCAAAACGGACTAGCTTTAAAACTAGTCTGTCATGACCAACTAGCATTAAAACTAGTCCGTCGTGACCGACTAACTTGACGGACTCGCTTTCAAGCTGGTCCGTAGAGACGGACGAGCTTTAAAGCTAGTCCGTAATAACCGGATTGTGTTAAAGGAAAACTAGTCCGTCGTGACTGACTAGCTTTAAAGCTAGTCAGTCTGGGCATCACTACGACTAGCTTTAAAGCTAGTCGGTCTACCCGTTTAGGTTTTCAGTGTACAGTTTAAGAAGTTCGTTAAGTTCGTAGTCTTCATTATTATCAATGATTATCCGCATTTGCTAGACAGTGATTATATATATAATAATATGGATTTTCTTTCCTGGGGACCTAATGGCAAGTTGCATGTATTTCATTATGCTGTTGTTAATGAATCAAATACAATACTAAGCATCAAGTCTGTGTATATTACTTGATGCTATGTCTGGAAATCATATAGCAAGCATTCTCATTGTCACGAACAACCTTGTTTTTTTTTTGTTTTTTTTAATTCAGAAAAATGAATATTTTAGTAAACAGGTTTGTTCAGTTGCATATGTGTCAGTATGTTTGTGCCTGATGAAGTCCTTATTTTTAGGGTCTTGCACGCATGTACATATTTACTACAAGTGATAACTTTCTATTAATTCCCCACAATCTGTGTGTTTGAATGCACAGCCTCAAAAGGTCCTACATTTTTAATTTGGCATGTGGGGTACACAGACTCAGAGCAATGTGAAAGGAAAAAAATAGTACCCCTCAATTCACTGTATGTGAGGCAGTATGTTTGCAAAGGAAATAATTTAAGTGGTGTACTTGCAGTGTCTTACACTATACTTATAGTTTAGGGATATTCCTGATGACTCCAAACTAACTTTGCTTTGTTACATGTACATGTATTTCTATTGATTAACCCTAAAGAGCCCAAGGAGGGCCCACCGTGGCCTCCACACCATATCTTTCAAATTCATTTTTCCAACTTCATTTCATCAATCTTGGGAGAATTTACCTACTGTTTTATTCCAAACATATTTTGTCTTTCTATTGCAATGTAGTTGTAAAGGCTTTGTTATCTTTTTTTTTTTTTTTTTTTTTTTTTTTTTTTTTTTTTTTTTTTTTTTTTTTTTTTTTTTTTTTTTTTTTTTTTTTAATTTTAATGCCTCCGCCCCAGAGGGTTCACGATGCCTAATGTTTTGGGGTTGTTTGTTAGTCATTTTTTTTTTTCATGCACTGAATCACATTATCATTGTTAATTCATGAAATATGAAAACCCACTTTTAAAATTTAAACTATCGACAATTT
>CALNVZ010001547.1:0-10426 GCA_940671915.1 Paracentrotus lividus
GTTTGTGCTCTATCACACACGTCCTCACTTTTACTATCTGTTTCTGTACCACAAACATCATAGTCAAACAGGTGAACTGTTTAATTGCTTAGCTATTTTGCATGCATGTACATGTATGCATACATGTCCTCGCTTGGCTATCAGGTGAACTGTTCGCTTGTTATTCAAGGATGCAAGTTTTCCGGATTTTTCTTTGATCTGGATTTTTTTTTTTTTTTTTTGATCGACGAACATTTCTTCTTCCTCTCTCATTCTCGCTCATTTTCTGGAGAAAACCGACTCATTCCTAGACTAGCGCGAATGGAAAATTCTTGAAGCCACGTTTTTTCGACGCCGCGACCCTGCAACCCCGCTGGGGGCTGCCGCCCCCGGACCCCCGCTGAAGTTTCTGGATTTGTTTTGGAGCTCCACTTACATCCCTAGTTATTAAAACATACATGTATAGCTAATTCCAGCGTTACAGCAGGCCTAAAAAAAAATGCTTGTCTGGGGAGCCGATGGTGAAACGTGCTTGGTGGGGAAGTTTGTGATTGGATCTTTGGCATATGTAAGAGATACAACACTAGAGCCATTTTGAAGAATTGTCATGGTAGTGTTGTTTAAGTACGTCTGAGCTATTGTATAATGTTCTGCAAGAAATTTGCATAATTTTTGGAGTGGGAATTTGTGAAGTAACTTTTGTTTTCCTTTTATGTATCTTGCCTACTCAAATCTAGATTCCGTGCACCATCTGGGACTTGGTATATTTGGCACTGCCAAATATTCGAGCTGAATTCTTCTAAATCGGGTGGCATTTCATAAGGAGAGGGTGCGATGTGTGTATGATGCATATCGCACTCAGGGTCAAAGTCAAGTAGTTTGGCATAAAATTATTACACGCCTGGTGATTTGTGCAAGAGGGGCCCTGGATAGTGCCATTACAGGTACGGTGCTGTCTCTGACTGATGCCTGTGATATAAGGTAAAAGTTTGCGTATCTGGAGATTTTTTACACGGAGGGCCCTAGGGTCGTGAGACAAACATCTCGCGACATGTTCTGAGACAAACTGACCACTCGTAGTGATTTCTATATTAGACTTATGGGTAGTCACAGATCTACCATGGAGAAACAGGTACGTTTTCAGGAGCGGGGCCTGTATTCACCGCGTTCAGGTCATTCCTGTCGAGAAAAGTTAAAATTGGGCCAAGGTTTTACATAGGGTCGTTTTTTGTTTATAGCTTATAAAATCACATTATGAAGTAACATTCCTTCGCATATAACTCGTGTTTGGAATACTATTTTGTGAAACTTACTCCCCTTTATTGACAGCTAGGTGCGAGTATACATATCTACCAAGGGGATGGTAGAGTGGGGTTGGGGAGGAGTGATCTTCAAGTGGAAAATAGTGTGATTCATATGATCCTAACAATAATTCCTATCCATCAGGTGATTTGCATAGGTTTGTCTCAGCAGGGACCGCGTGGGAAGCAAGGAGGTCCAGTACAAGCGCCCGACACGTCCTGCAGACAGCTCATCGAGTCCAGATGTAAGGAACACCACCAAAGATCTGCAGGAGGCTATCTAGGCAGGGTCAAGGTACTTCAGGAGTGCACTAGAGAGGTAAGTGTACGTCCTCGTTAAGCTTTCATACAGGAGGTCAACTCTTCGCTCAGAGTGGGGTTACGTGAATATGTTTAACTCGTATGCCTTGTTATTGGTGTCGCCCGGTTGATCTTGCAACATTCTTATCGGGAATGTCAGTCGAGCAAACGAGAGTGACAGAGTCATTTTGAAAAAGGGGGACGCACTTCGCACAGAGAGGCGCGTTGCGACTGCTCTAACTCCGTTGCAGCAGGTTTTGAACATTGAAGAGCCGCAGGTAAGAGCTGCTTGTGTAAACGCATATTGTGTGATCCCAGTGTGTAAAATGGACGGGAAAGAAGGAAATGTATGTCGCTGTGTATTCTTGGATTTTCACATTTAGTAAACCCATATGCAGACTCGGAGATAAACTTGGTACCACAACATATACGATAAAGTTGATTAATGTTTATTTGTCGCTTAGTCAGAAGACAATTTTTTTCATGATCTTATTAATTAGATCTTTTCACAAAAAACAGAATTATTCTTTTTTTACCTTGCTGATTTAAAGTGTCGGGAAATTTTACATTCTAAAATGCAATTTTCGAAGAATTGTAATATCCTTATTTCGGTAATTATGAATGTTTTGTAGCGAGTTTTGGGCATTACAAACTGTCCTACTTTGCCGGTAAATTCCACTAGAGTTTACATGATACCTATTATGAATTTCTAGATAAAATAGACTATCACGCGATAGGGGTTTGCAGATTGATGAGATGCAATTAATTGTAGCTTCAAAATGTGCCTTGCGGCCCCAGTTGTTAAATCTGAGATCATCCTTGTGCAATAGAATTTTTGGCGTAATATTCTAAGGACAGATGTGACGACGTACAAGTCTGGTGCGAGTTCAACCTGCGCTGGAGCATAGTAAGTATGATTTAGAGACCAGATCTCTAGGTATGTTGAATGCTCATAAATTTTTTCAGATCACGCCCAGTTTTTTGCGCACTGGAGCACCGCTGAAGCCAAGTAAAGCTTTCACAGTAGGATTGAGTCGTGACTGTAACTATTGGCTACCTACGTATCTGACACTTATGCAATAATTGACTATGGAATCGATGATTATGGGTCGAAAGAATTTTGTGCCTGGCTTGATCAAAAAACACATTTTTATGCAATTTTAAAGCAAGGTCTTAAGCTTCGGTCCATTTAATAGTTTTTGGGGACACATCCTGGTAGAAGTAACGCCGTGATGTTGTGCATAGTGCGGTTTTTAGAAACTGATGACAGTTAATGTTATACAGACACGCGCTGGTTGTTTAAGATCGATGCTGCTAAAGAGATTTTTTTGATAAATCAATGAATGAACAGTAATCTTAACATAGGGGTTAATTATTGTGTTGTGTAACTCATCCTGGCTTGCGCGTGTCGCGGTATGGTGCATTTCAGCAAGGCAGCGTTTGAGCTAATTACCCGATACTTTTGAACTTACCTCGTGTCTGTACTCTATCAGTGTGATTGATTTAACTCATAGTTGCGCATGAAGCCCTAACTTGACTCTTAGTTGTCGCATCTCTTCATCGTTGATTTTGTGTGTTAGGTTTTGTGAACTCTAATAGATAGATATTTATAGGTCGAAGTAGTTATTAAAGGCAAAAATAATGTTAAATGTTCTTGGAAAGTTCTCGCGTCGAGCAGTTTGTGATATATTTAAGTTGTGGGGGGGGCTGGGACTTTGTCAACGGGGGGGCGTGAATTTCAGATGTCTGTCCTGCTGTATGTTTATTGTCAACAAGATAGTGTATCTAGATGGGTGTAAGCATTTTAGTTTTTTCCGGACTGGCTCAATTGAATTAAAACTGTCATCTAGTTGGTTACATCAATTATGTCTGACGCGCCTCTACGTGTTTTATATTGTTTATAAACTTTTTTTGCGGCAAGCGTTTTTTCAATATGCTATTCCTGTTTATATGTTAATCCCTGTATTTATAGAGTACCTTCAGGCGTGTGTAGGAAGAAACAATGCACCCGTCATAAAGCCGTTTTTCGGAAACCACTATCTATCCAGAGACAACGCGAGTATGTGGATACGATTTTTCAGATTTTTTTTTTTTTCATGTATGGGCGTTAAGTAGGTGAATAGTTGCTAATCCGGTTTGAGACAATGTACCAATAAGGGATCATGAGTTATTTGGGCAGTGGGTGGCAGCAAGATAGCACTCTGGAACTCTTAACGAGACGATTCATTTCTCCGCTCCAAGTCTAGCTGGCTACGGCTATTACGACATGGCCGGATTGGTCACACCGCATCAGAATTTCTCCGCTCTTCCTTTTCCTAAAAAGTCAACTGTCTTTTGCGACTTTTTAGTTTTTTCTTCTAGCACGGAAAAAAGATGATGAATGAGAATTACCACGGCTTTTCCACTTTATTATGTTTTCCTCTTGTCTCTGCTTTTCATGCTAAGCAAAATGTTAAGCTTATAATTATGAGGAATAGTGTCTTGTCACTATACCTTTTTTCAGGTTAACCTATCCATTTCTTCAAACAAAATGATTTTTGGAGTTCCATCTCGTCGTGGAAAATGATGATCAATATGGGACTGATCAATTTTGCTCGAGTGAAGTCGAGGAGATGAGACTGCGACAGCTACGGCTTAGTAATAGTTTCAAATAACAGCGGGTCAGTCTTAGCCGTTAGCTTTGTCTTGGTATTTACCAAAGTTATCAGAGATTACTTGTGTGATAACTTGACACACACAAACTACAGCAAGGGATATTTGCATGTTGAGACATTATTTTTCGTTGTCAAAAGTGTGTCAGTTTTTTTACTATATCGAATGTTTTGCAACTTTCTAAAAGATGTGTAGATAACATTTGGTAGGGGTGACAGGGATAAATTATATATATACATCCGCTAATAATTTTTATAGGGTTCGGTTATTG
This sequence comes from Paracentrotus lividus, assembly GCA_940671915.1. NCBI lineage: Eukaryota > Metazoa > Echinodermata > Echinoidea > Camarodonta > Echinidae > Paracentrotus > Paracentrotus lividus. Next base: position 4,504 of record CALNVZ010001547.1, read on the forward strand.
CAAGTGCACATTTTTTCATACCAACATCTTTTTTTTTTTCTATTTATTCGGCAGACAAAGACCATGGCGACATCTGAATATCTTTCACATTATAATCTTGTTTAGACGGATTGAACTCAAGCGTCTCTATGGTAACTAAGATTTTTCATGTTATTAATTTTTTGTCTATGTTGGTTGCTTTTATTACTCGATGATACATTAAGGATTTATACAAGCTAAAGATAAAAATTTTTGCCCGCTGTGATATTGGCGGACAACGCGTGGTAATGTAGAATGTGTTGTCATGGCTTGAACTCCGGGTAATATTTTACAGGAGGCCCAGTGAAAAATAACCTACCAGTATATTTCTGCTGAGTGTTTCTACGGCCCTTATTCGGATCTTTGTTTTTCTTAGGGGCAGGATCCCCATACGCGATTTATTTTTTGTTGGTGTGTAGGTCTTGTCATCATGTAGCAGATTGCGGGCATGCCCCATGTGGAGGTTATTAAGTTTGCCAACTATGTACACTTTTCTTTGAATAGGCCTCGCTTGGTCTCGGATTGGGTCAGTTTACCTTGCGGGATGGTCTAGTGTGGTTTGGCTCGGACGTTTTGAAGGTCAATGGGCGACCGGAAATTTCAATGGTCTTTTTACCTGTACTCGGTATTTTGCCACAAGTACAACAGATAGTTGTATTGAACGGAGTGTATTGCATTTTTATTGTTCCCTTCTGAGCTTTTGCAATATGTCATTGTCTTTGGTATGAGTTTAGTCGGAGCGCGTGTTATTTAGAGGTTTTGTTGTTTTCCACATACAGTTATATTTGTTTTTTGCGCTCTAATTTTTTATAGTCCACACGTTGTCTTTAAAAAGTATGGCTGCTTTTGGTGGGTGTATGGTGGATCGTGGTATGGGGGATCGAGGTGGAGAGAAAGCAAGGCGAGCGCGTCGGATGGAAAAATGGAAGACGAGGATGGGGAGACGATTGATAGGTGCAGAGAGGAAGGGTATGTTTATTTGAAAAACTGTACGGGATAGTCCGATGGGGGGGGGAGTAGGCGCTGGTGGAGGGATGATTAGACAGAGCAGTCTCGCGCTGTCGAAATTGAGCGAGTGGGACCAGTGGATTTGTGCACGAGTGCATTATCTTTTAAAAGTAAAATTTCGGATGGCTGGTTTTGGGCGCAGGGGGTGGGTTGGGGAGGAGGAGGGGGGAGAGAAGAGTGAATGGATAAGCTATTCTTATAGTTTCCCTGTTGCTGTCAAATTTAGATTTAGATAGTGGCTTTGCTATTTTAGGTAACCAACAATGTTCTTCCATTTTGGCGAAATGATGATCAAACGATATATTGTCAAGTGAATGATGAGACTCACAAAGGAGATAGTAAAATAAATCAGTCATGTAGTTTCTGATTTACCAAGTTTATCAAGTAATTACTTTGTCTCCTCCAAATAAAACAAGTATTGCTTTGAGATCATATTTTCAAAAGTGTTCAGTTTTCTGATCTTGAATTTTTGCAACTTACTAACTCGAAGACATGAGGGGACAACATCCATTCCGATGGCAGCGAGCGACCTCGGGATAGAAAGTCTACTATCAGATTGTCCTCCCCCGGAATGTGGGAGGCAACTTGGACGATCTTCTCCCGATTGCACCATTCCCAAAGGAGGAACGCTACCCCGTTCAACTTCAAAGAGTGTGTCCCTCCTTGTTTGTTGATGTCGGCCTTCACAGAGGTGTTGTCCGTGAGAATCAACACCGAACGGCCCACCAACAGGTCGCGAAAACGTTGGAGGACAAACAGAACTGATAAAAGTTCCAGAACGTTGATGTGAAGCAGCGGCCTCGGAAGGACCCAAGATCCGGAAACCATCCGACCTTGACAATGGCCCCCCCAACCTTGAAGTGACGCGTCCGTGGTCACTGTAACCGAGGGAAGAGGGTCTTTGAATCTCTTTCCCTGAAGAAGGAAGGTACGGTTCGTCCAAGGAGAGAGAAGCTTCATGATCTCCACCGAGCGAAAAGTCTCCTTTCCTACAGCAAACCCCAAAAGATCCCTCGACGAAGGGTCTATTGGGATGTGGAAATAGGCATCGCTCAGGTCGAGGGACACCGCAAAGTCGTCCTGACCGAGAGCCGGAAGAATGGAGGCTAGATGGTCCATCCTGAAGGGTGACTTTGCGATGTGCCTGTTGATCCTCTTCATGTTGAGGATCATCCTGAGCGAGCCTGAACGCTTGGGGATCACAAAAATGGGGGAGAGACACAGAAGGTCGTGATCCCCCACCCGTTCGACAGCGTCCTTTTTCAGGAGCGAAGTAACAAAAATGGCGTGACTTTGTTAGGATTCGAACCTGGGTCCCCTGGATGAGAAGCGCTTACGAGCACGTTAAACCAATTCACATCTCACGCTCTCTCTTCCCGTAGACTTTCGTACGTTCATTACTGCGTGTCGTTGTTTACGTTTGAGTGTTGTGTGTGTGTTGCGGCGCACAGCTTTTATGTGCTCCGCTTCTTTGATAGACCCGCCTATTTACCCCTTTGTGTATTAACACTTTTCTTTCTCCTTTTTATTTTACAGATTGTCATGTCTAATTTTCTTCTCATGTCTTCTTCCAAAAAGAAGAAGCCGGTGAGGAAATTAGCGAGCAGGCGTGTGTTTTCTTCTGAGAAGTCCCCCCTGGAGGGGGTGAGAGGCTTGTCGTTCTTCACCACCTCTGACTTCGGGGGTGAGTATTAACTAAATAAACAAACTAATTATGTATTTTCATAGTTTAGTTTCTTTTTAAGCATTTTTTTGTTTTTTATTTTGGTTGTAATAAGTCTTTACACCATAAAATAACACTGTAGATGCATTTCAGCTAATCTAATGTTAAAATTTTCATATAAATTTCAGAAGACGTAATTCCGTTACTAGTTTCGTAATTCCGTTACCGTTTTCTTTTTTGGAAACGCTGTTGATTATGAAGAAATTGGTAACTTGCAGTAAAAAAAAAATATTCCTAAGATAAAGTTGACACAACAGGTAAAAGAAATTTAGTACAATCACTTGCCATATTTTTTTATTATTTATGCCGTAATTCCGTTACCGACGTTCTACTCCTGCTGGCATTTTCCTTGGTCATGATATTTCATAAATTTTGTTTCTGTATGGTAGCAGGTGGAACTCCAGAACATATTAAATTATTCAGAAATATTTAGATCATAGATTTAATTCATACTATGAAAAACAATGAGCGAAATTCCTCTGAATTGTAATTCCGTTACCGTGGAATCGCCCAAAAGTATGATGCACAAGGCAATTTAAATTTGTCAGGCGTGTTAGATCCAGGCATTTTTTGCCCAGGGTTATGATTCATGTAAGGGCACAAATGAAAGGGGAGTTGAAATAAAATATGATCTGTTATTCTTTGCCATGTACAAATGTACATGTACTTATAATTATTTTCATGTAAAATTCGGACTCTTTAAAAAGTATTGTACAATTCAACCTACAGGTTTTGATGCACTTTTATTTTGTAATAAAACATACCATTATTATTATCACTTGGCCATCACACATGATAATTAATATTAACAATAATTCATATTGCATGTTCACATATCAATTGACCAGTGTCTTTGACCTAGGAATTATGAAATGAAATTTAAATGTATTTCAAGTTATTCTTACCTTGTATGCCAAAGCTTAAACATTATTTTATCAGCCAACACAAAATTGCATACACATGTATCTGCTCATGTACTCAGGAACATTCATTGTTCACAAAGGTCAAGTGAAGAATATTTGACAGGGGCCAATAATTTTTAATTTGAAACATAAAAAGTATGCATGTCATTGCTGTTTTGGGGAGATCTTTAATGAGTTTAAAATGCTTGATTTTACTAGGAAATTGAATTACATTAATTTTGTAGATTTGATTTAATAACATATTTTCAATCATTTCAATTAAATAAAAACTAAAGGGGAATTTTAAATATTCAGAAAATGGTAGTTGTGTATTACTAGTATTATCATCATCATTATTATTACCTATTGCAGCTCAAAGTTCAAAGTTATGCATTGTCACTGACTTTCTAAAAATGTTTTCTTGGATTTCAAGGTTGTAATTGATTGTCAAACCTTTCAACCCCATACTTTGCTCTAAAAATCAAACCCCAAGAGTGGAAAGAAATATGAAACACGATGCAGGGAAAACAAGTTCTATTTTATAATGGGGACATACATTTCCCAGTTAGTGGAAGTTTACTAAATACTATTTCTTTTCTCTGTTTTTCTTCTTAAATCTTTACTACAGATCTTTCCTGTGGAAGTACCAATGTCTCCATCTAGTGACACAGATAAAGAATTACATCTCTTCCTCAGTGATTCAGATGACTCGTGCGATGATCCTAGCTACGTACCGTAATTAACGGTGTATAAGCCGCACCTTTTTGTCGTCGGCAAAAAGTCAAAAATAGGGGGTGCGGTTTATACATAGAGATAGGATTGGCGAGGCTTAGATCTACCTTATTTTTTCAAAAAAAATGTGAATAGAGGTCTATGATATTCAGACTATTTTAGCATTTTAGATTAGGGTCACAGTTATTTGAAACCTCAAAAATAAGTAAAATTAAAAACTTACTTGTCATATTTTGACGCTGATTGACCGCGAGATGCATGTGTGAAACCCGCCAGGTCGAGTGTGTAGAAACAACCCGCTGCTAGCGGCCTGGAGATTATCCATGTAGCGTACTTTGCGATGTTCAAAACAATCACCTCAAATCCATAACAAAAAGTCAAAATAAATCATCAGACATAACAATCACACAAAAAATCTTACCCCTAGATATCCTTCTTGAGAAACTAGTTCCAGACAGATCTGATATGACACAAAACTTCTGATAAGAAGAAGTTTCGCATGGCTGCAGTTTCATCCAAACACTCGCCTCGCCGATCTATTTTTTATCCTGCAGACGGCATGCGTGGTTTGGCATTATGTATTCGCAAAATACAATGACACTAGTCTGTGCATGCAGACACTTTGTAGTTTAGGAAATAGAAAAGTCCCGATCATTTTTCCTCTTTATTCCTTTTGTTTATCTTTTCTTCAGCTAATTAATTGCCTTGTTGTTTCCCATACATAAACAAGATTACAAGATTGAATCCTTCATTAAGTGTTATTAATTTCTTAATTATTTTTTTTAATTAATTTTTTTTTAATTTAATAATTATTATTATTATTTTTTTTTTTTTTTTTGCAAGGGTTGAAAATTCGGGCGGTCAGGTTTATAACACGAGTGCGGCTTATACACCGTTAATTACGGTACCCTCTGATGCGATAGTGAAAGCGAACAAGCAACAACCGATCAGCACAAACTCAACCCTTGAAGCCGGACCAAAACAACACATACTACGTCTCACTCCTCAACATCGACAACAGACAAGAGGAAAATGGACAAATTATGTGTACTGTCATGTTTTGCAGTCACAAAACAAACAAAGTTGCGCCGTCACTTTGAAAAGAAAGCCACAAAAATGAAATGCTAGTTGCCTCAGGCCTGCGCTATGGAAATGGTAAATCGCCAATAAGCGCAGAAGAAGTCTGGACTGAATAAGAAACATTGGCAATCACAAACACAATCTGGATGTTCACGAGGGAAAGGAGACTGACCCTCATAGTCAAGAAGCGGCCAATGAAAGGCGAGGCAGTGCCAGAAATTGAGAACTTTGTTCCCTGTTCGGACTATTTGGGTATTCCGGAGCGAGTCAGTTGGTGGAGCACAAACGCAATTGTTCCAAACGGTAACAAGACACCTCGAGGAAAAAGTCTGAAGAGGCAAGGAAGCTGATCCCCCTAAAACGAACATCAGAGATAATGAGAGATGTACTGGAAACGATGCAGCAAGATGAAGTCGCATAGCGGTCAATATGATCCAGTCATCATCAGAATTGGTCAGCG
>CALNVZ010001553.1:0-16244 GCA_940671915.1 Paracentrotus lividus
ACCATCATTTGGTTATGAATAGTCTAAAAAGTAGTGATTATGGTGTCAAATTGTTGTCAATATTATCAAGATTACTTTAAGAGCAAAAAAGCAATGATCTCAAGCTGCATTCTTCGCCGACGCGCATTAATGCGCGCAAAATCGTGCGCGCGCATTTTTTCTTTAAATGCTTAAAATGACCTGAAACGTACTCTGCTTCAGCCATAAAGTGATTTTGAACATTTTTAATTTTTGCGCGCGCGTAATTCCTTAATGCGCGTACTTACGCGCGCGCATTAAGTTCTAAAAGATGCGCTTCATTTTTAAGTTTATGTGTACTAAATATGATTAATCAATGATTATCAGTTATGAAGTTATGGTTGATAACGTGATTTTACAAAATGGCGTCTAGATGACGTCATGTGATTGCAATTGATAAGAAAATGAGTTAGTGTTGAGACTTTATGATGATCTATAATTGCTGAAAAGTTGAAATGGTTTAATGCATTATTTTTTTTTAGTTATCATCTGCACAAGAAGTGTACATAAAAAATAAAGAAAAGAAAAAAGAAGATTCGGACAATAACAAGAGGTGATATGTACATACGTGCACCTAATAAGATCAGTTGGAATCAGAGATGAATCAGAGATATTCAACATTTGTCATTATTTTGTGTAATCGTGTACTTTCATGAATGTTCAATCTATTTTTCTATGAAAATAAAAGGATATATGGGGGCCAACATATTTTCTGATGCATAGGCGCAGAAATCGAAAAGGGAAAAAAGGGAAAAAGCAAAGTAAAAAGAAGAAAGTGAAAGAGTGAAAGAGAAAAGGAAAAAGATAGATATAACAGAAGAAGAGAAAGAGAAAGTCATTAAGATAAGATCAAGTAGAAAATAATTCGAAAACCTGCGACACCGGGCGAGACTCAAAATAGGCGCCGCTTGATACCAACATCAATGCCTGTGAGGGGGTAACTGTCCTCGGGGGTAATTGTCCTCGGGGGGAATTGTCCTCGGGGGTTAATTGTCCGGGGGGTAATTGTCCGGGGGGTAATTGTCCGGGGGGTAATTGTCCAGGGGGTAATTGTCCTAGAACCCTAAAAAGCATATAATTTGTTTGCATAAATCCTGTACTGTACAGAAACAAGCTCTTTATAGAATGTCAACAAGTGTAAGGGGGTCGCGATGTCTTAGGAACAGATTAAAGATGCTATGCCAGAGCAACTTTTATAGACTTTTCATCGGCATTTAATACTATTGAACCATACATTCTGCTCAAGAAACTACAAGATCTACGCATACAACCATCACTTATATTATGGTTGCAAGACTTCCTTCATGAAAGGACACAGAAGGTCAAGATTAACGGTATTCTCTCTGATGAACTCACTACAACCATTGGTACCCCACAAGGATGTGTCCTCTTTGCTACCCTATTTACCCTGTACACAAATGATTGTATGTCAAACACCCAATCTGTTCAAATACTTAAATATGCAGATGACACTGCAATAATTGGACTGATTCAAAATGAAAACGAGATAGATTACAGAACTACCATCTCCATGTTTGAAAATTCATGTAAAACAAATCACTTACTAGTGAACTCTAAGAAAACTAAAGAAATTGTCTTTGACTTTAGACAAAAGAAAGCTTTTGAACCCTCAGATAGACCAGTGTACATAAATAACGACAGAATTAAAATTGTTGAAACCTATAGATACCTAGGCACAGAAATCGACAGCAAATTGTCTTGGGAAGATAAGTCAAAACGTGTCCTTACCAAATGTAATCAGCGCTTGTACTTTCTTAGAAAGTTAAAGCACTTCCACGTAAATGATCGAATTCTGTTTCTCTTTTATCAATCGATAATCCAGAGTATAATCACATTCGATTCCATTATCTGGTTTAACAATGCAAAGCAAGGGGACAAACAGAAGTTGAGAAGAGTCGTAAAGCAAGCCAGCAAGATAATGAATCATACTGTTGACCTAGATCAAATTTGTAAGGAAAGAGTAGTCTCTAAGGGTAAATCTATCATAGCTGATCCAACCCATCCTCTTCATAATCAGTATGTATTTTTGAGAAGCGGACGAAGACTGCAATCCGCCAAGGCAAGAACTAGTCGCCGCACAAAGTCATTTATCCCATTCTCAATTAGAATGGTCAATGAAACACAGTAGATAAAAGAGGTATAAAGATGAAAATAAAGAAAGAGTATTTAGTTTCCAGTAGAGAATTGTCTGACGATTCTGGTACGCCTATTGCACTAAATTAGTAAATTTGATATTCATTATACTCATATTGTCGATTAAACTATATTTTCTTATATAAGAATAATTCATTACTTCCTGCAATTTTACTGCATATACTTTTTTGTTTATGTGGCCCAAATTCTATAATTCATTTTCACCCCAAAAAACTTTCTGATTCTTTATCATATAAGAAAACTATATTCCGTAGAATGATCTTACAATCTTGAGACGCTTACTGTATATAATAAATTGATAACCTAAATTTGTTTTCCTTCAGTCTTTAACTATTATTATTATTACTATTATACTCATATTTTTTATTAAACTATATTATGTAAAGTAAGATTAATTAATACTTACTGCAATTGTACTGCAAATATATACTTTTTGTTTGTCTGGCTTAAACTATAAATTGATTTGATTCTCGGTCTCTAACAGCATACCGATTTCTATCATAAAGGAAATTCTACTTTTCACAATTATAGATATTTATTTGTCTTTTCTTAATTATGTTCTAATCAGTCTGTAAAAACCACTATCTGTATCAAAATGTGCAACTTTATATTGTTTTTTGTTTTGTCAGTTAATGTTAAATCCATGTAAATGTGAACAATTATCCTGTACTGGACAGTAATAAATAAATGAAATGAAATGAAATGAAAATAAATGAACGAAAGTAATTGTGAAGAATTTCTGAGATCATTTTTATAACAAGATATATAAAAGCGGGCATGAAAGGGAACCTTGCGGGACGCCACAGGTGACCATTTTGGAGTGAGAATCATGACTGTTAATACTAAATTGCTTTCTATTTGATACCTATACGTATAGCGTATACCATAGTGGCATAATTTCTCAATTGAAATATCGTGGTTAATCGTATAAAAGCCTTTTGATTACTTAAGGGGCTGTCCCACTGGAGGTGATCGTTGTTGCGACAACTGACGATCTTGCTGTTGTGAGTGTGGTAGCAAGGTGTTGTTGTAGCCTAGCCTTGATAGAGCCGTATGTAGGTTATAATCGCCTGTTCAAAGATTAACTCCTTATAATTATGAAATTATCAGGTTGTCGCCACAACGATCGCCGCCTGTGGGTCAGGCCCTTTAAATACGTATCTACGACTCTGTCTACGATAAGCTACGACAACGACTTGTTTCCAAGTAAACAATAGGCTAACAATAGCTGGTATCCGATAATACAATAGCCTCGACCTTCGCGCATCTCGCGGGCTCGACTTCTCTTGCCGCAGCTTAAAATCACCCAAAATATGAACTTACGCATTATGGCGATCCTTGCGACTGACGCAGGCGATCGAGTGTTCTCTACCTGATGGCGGCCTGTCGCCTTTAAGTTCGTGGTAGTCCTCTCAATCGCGCATTATAATTTGGGTCGTGAGTGATTTTTGAAAAATTTTAAAAATTAGCGGCGACTGTACAGTATCTGAATGGGAGGCCGATTCTGATTTTGGTGAATGCAGCTGGTGACAAAGGGCGTAGCGGTTCAGCGATGCGTGCAACGTACGCTGGAGCGAGGCAACCTACAGCTGGTCGCCGTTCCGCTGTGCTAAACATGTTCTTTCTGGCGACAATCTACGATAGCACCTTGTAGCGACAAGAGAATACAGGCTACGGTCATTGACGTCAACCCAACTGACGCCGGCTATTGTTTAAGTAGTTGAGAAACCAGCGGCGGTCAGAATTTTGCTACGTATTTGTTGGCGACAGACGCGATAATTCACGATCTTATAGGCGATTGGACTTGCGCATGGTGGCGATGGGTACTAAAAAAAAAGTAGTTCGTAGGTTTTCGCCACAACGATCGCCTTCTGTGGGCGAACTACCTGTCGCCACCATTCGTAGGTCCAATCGCCTTTAAAATCGTGAATTATCGCCTAAATCGACGGAGCCAAATTCAGTTCGTCGATTGATTTTCAACAAGTTTAACAATAGCCGGCGTCTGTTAGGTTGACGTCAATGACCGTAGCCTGTCTTCTCTTGTCGCGACAATTTACTATCGTAGATTGTCGCCAGATAGAACATGTGTAGCAGAGCAGAACGGCCAACTGTCGCCAACTACATTCACCAAAAACAGAATCGGCCTCCCATTGAGGTACTGTACAGTCGATCGCCGCAAATTTTTGAAATTTTCAAAAATCACTCACGACCCAAATTATAATGCGCGACTGAGTGGACAATCACGAACCTAAAGGCGACAGGCCGCCATCGGGTAGAAAACACTCGATCGCCTGGGTCAGTCCCAAGGATCGCCACAGTGCGCAAATTCATATTTTGGTGGATTTTAAGCTGCGACAAGAGAAGTCGAGCCGCGAGATGCGTGAAGGTCGAGGCTATTGTATTATAGGATACAAGCTATTGTTGAGTATATTGTTTGCGTGGAAGCAAGTCGTAGCCTATCGTATTCAACAGGATCTAAAAGACAGCCAGTTCATTCTGGATCAACATCGATGTCTTCTCCCCCGGGGGCTCCACCAGAGTGATTGATTGGCAAAGCGAGTAGATGGAAGCCTTTTAGCATGTTTTAACCACTTGAGGCATTTTTGGAGAACACATCAGATACTTGGGGTTGTTTTGCCTTTTCTCCACATTCTTTATTAGTTATGAAGACATTTCATTAAGATAAGATTAAGTAGTATTCTCCGGAGACAGCCAGAGGTATCCGCTTAGATTGAATGAAAATTAATGAATTTGATTAAAAAGAGTTTAAGACCAGCAAATCCTGTACAAGAACTTTCAAATACCCCATAGGCTACACCTTCATTAAGGGTGGATGGTACTGTCCTGGGCATTGTCTCGGAGGGTAATTATCCAGGTGATGTGGGTTCGGGGGGAGGGGATTATATTTGGAGAAAGGGGTAATTATTCGGGGAATTATGTGGGGGTAATAATCCGGGGGAAATATAGTAGTAAAGGAGGTATTTTTCCTCGGGGGATATGATCTTGTGAGCAAGCGATATTTATCCGGGAGGGGGTGGGGGTGTAGAAGAGTCAGGAACAAACTGATAATTCAACATCCCACCACGTATTACTTAAAACTCAAATGTATGATTTCATCATGAAAATATTTCCACAAAACATACCGAATATTAACGAATTGAAATAATGTATTCTCTTAAACGGAGTGCTTTTCAATCCGTTTAACATTAAATAAAGTACCCTTTCTTAAAATCAAATGGCGTCATGATGTGCCGCGTATATTCCAGACAAAAGATATTTATTTGGAATAATATCATGCTACATAACATTTAGACTACCTTACAGGGGTAGTTTGCATTACAAAGGATTCACCGTTGCCTTGCCAAATCTTTTGACGTCACGAACAAAGATCATGCACCCAACCTCAACACTTGAAAAAAAAAATGGGAGAGTCCCTTTTCACAAATACAATCAATCTAACGCTAGAATTTTAATCCCTCGTCGTTTTGAGACCTCATCGATTAAAGCACAGTGGGGTGTCTATTAATAATAACGATGTGATATTTGTACCGTCTACTTTTTTCGTAAGTTATGTGTGGGAAATATGGAGGAGCTGTGATGCTTTGTTCATGACACATGTACATGTATATCGGTTCGGTGTAAAAATGGCAGAGGTAAAAATGGCGGAGGTAAAATTGGCGGAGGTAAAAATGGCAGAGGTAAAAATGGCGGAGAGGTAAAATTTACCTGCGGTCATATTCAAACTAAGTGGGACATTTAGCTGAAATTTCAAAGTGGCGCTGTGCCTTTGAAAATGCAAATTCGGATCTGAAATAAACACAAAGGCTTCTTTACAATACAAACAATTATTTAAGTTCAAACATTATTAGTCAGGCAGCCAGCTCGAGATTGGTTAGCTGAACGAGGTACCAGCGTATCAAGAACAATTACCCCCCGGACAATTACCCCCGGCAATTACCCCCGGACAATTACCCCCGAGGACAATTACCCCCAAAAACATTACCCACAGAGGGACAATTACCCCCGGACAATAACCCCCGGACAATTACCCCCGGAAATTACCTCCCGGACACAATACACCCCCGGCATACCAATTACTCCAGACATTACCCCCGACGACAACTACTCAAGACAATACCCCCTGGATAATTACCCCCGACAATTACCCCCGAGCATTACCCCCGGACATAAATACCCCCAGGAAATTACCCCCGAGGACAATATCACAGACATTACCCCGACGACAACTACCTCAAAGACAATTACCCCCCTGGATAATTACCCCCGAATTACCCCCGAGTACAATCACCCCCAACGACAAACTACCTCAGAGGACAACTACCCCAAGACAACTACCCCGGACGATTACCTCGACGACAACTACCCCAACAATTACCCCTGGATAATTACCCCTGACAAATTGCCCAAGGAACAACTACCCCCCCCCCCCGAAACGCTTACCACGTAAGATAGGGTAGATGTAGGGAATACGGCACCTAAGCTAATTGCTTAATTAGGACATGAAAACAATAAAATCACAAAAGAAAAAGATTCTCATTGCTTAGCTACATCATTCAACTTTCCAAAAAATTGAGGTAATCAAATATTGTTTAGGCAGTTATATGCAATAATGACGTCATGGTATATTGTCCGGCATTCTCTACAGTGTAGGAAATACGGACAGTATGTTTTTCCCTTTTTTTTGTATAAAGATCTGTCTGGAAGCACTGATTTGAATTTAAACCATCAAACTTAACATGTTTGTATTGATTTTTATAAAATATTCATTTTTAGAAGATTATATGCATTTTACTACAAAATTTCGAAACACTCAGAATAACTTTATATCTCATGTAGATCATGACATATCACATTAACAAAAAGGAAATAGACATTTCAAATTGTCAAACAATTTAAATATAAATAAAATACTATATATGCAATACTATTTGATCTACATGCTAGCAACCAACCCGGAAGTAAAAACAAACAACCGTTTATGTGGTTGTCCGGTATTCCCTACACAAAAAAATGACTGACTAGCACTTTTCAACAAACTGCCACCCAATACATAGCTTTGTACAGTGCAAACACTCCATCACGTTTGGCCCACCCTCCCCACATGTCCATAATGCATGAAATAAGGTCATGCCCCAATTCTATTTTTATACCATCAATTCTCTAATATGTCAATTTTTACATCAGGCCATTTTTCAGGCTGCAAATTTTCCTACCTTACAGATTTGGTAGTTTTCTCGGAGATTTCTCACTTGTTGTTGTCTCTTAATCACACTATTTAGAATCCTTCCCAGACAGACCACCTGACCAATAGATGCCGGTATTTCAACTCAGTTGATCTGATGTTGGCAGCTAGGGCTGGACATGTGGTGACCGTCCGATATCCCCTACTGTCCGCTATTCCCTACATCTACCCTAGTTATATATTTAATATGGTCCAACGGCAATATTAGTAAGCATGAAATGCTTACTAATAATGTTTATTGTAAGGAGAGCAACAACAACATCAGACGAAGCGGTCTTGTACAAGTTGCAAATTATCTTTATACTTCATTTCTTCCCAATTCCATATATCATATTTATTCATATTTTGTCAAGCCTAATTAATTGATTTCATTTATGTGATACAATAGAATTCGATAAAAATCAATAAATTTGTTTGAGCATACTACGTTGTTTTTGTCTTCAACAATTATCAATTCTCGATAGTTTTATACAGTAACCACATTAAAAAGGTGGTGTAAATCAATCAAAAACTTATTGGCCAGAATTCTTGACGGTGGATTCTGCAAAATCCGTCGTCTGAAATCATGGTTTCTACGGGCGGTCATAAAGGCCATAATTAATGACTCTATAAATTAACAAATAAAGTGAAAAATAAGTAATGTGTAATATTAGATTTTACGATTAACCTTATTTTTCCATAAATTGACATTGGGCTTTAGTTTATATTTTCACATTATTTGCTAATTTATGGAGTATAAAAAAACACTTTATTTGATTATGTCATATCGTTTACAATTTAGGAATTTTGGTACTTAATTTCCTTCTTTGACGTTTAATTGCTAAAGGTGTTATTGTGTGTATTATCTTTGTTTTAAAGTTATTAAAGTTATTAAGTTATAAAGCCACATCTTAATCTGGAATATTGGGAAGGAAAAGGGGAAAAATGGAGAAAAAAGGGAAAAACTAGGACAAAAAGACGAAAGTGAGAGAGAGAAAGAGAGAGAGAGAGAGAAAGAAAAGAAGAAAGAGGAATATAAAATAGAAAGTAGAAAATAATTCGAAAACATGCAACACCGGGCGAGACTCACAATGAGCGCGTGCTTTGATTCCAACATCGATGCGGAGGGGGGGGGGGGGTAATATTCGGAGTACTATGTCCGCGAGTAATTGTTCATGGGGGGGGGGTAATTGCCGGGGGTGATTGTCCAGGGAGAATTGTCCGGGGGGTAATTGTCCCGGGGGGTAATTGTCCGGGGGGTAATTGTCCTCGGGGGGTAATTGTCCGGGGGGTAATTGTCCGGGGTAATTGTCCTCGGGGGGTAATTGTCCTCGGGGGTATTGTCCTCGGGGTAATTGTCCGGGGGGTAATTGTCCGGGGGGTAATTGTCCGGGGGTAATTGTCCGGGGGGTAATTGTCCAGGGGGTAATTGTCCTAGAACCAGGTACCAGTAGTAAAGTATTAGATATATGGGGAGGAATCCCACATTTACTAAACCCAACGTCTGCAGTGCATCTCTGCTGCATAGAGTCCCTACAGCCGGGGCGTCCAAAATGAGTGCCCATTTACAAAAAATCCATTTTGAATGAAAATAACAGAATTCATTTTCTAAACACACTAAATTTGATGTCAAAATAAAGAGTATTGAATGTCTTAACGCTAGTGCTATTTGAAATCATACTGAAATCGAACAAACAGTGAGAGTTTTAATGAAGAAATGTTTTTTTTCTCATTTTGTTTACGAAAATATTTTTCCCTTTTTTCAATAGTTTTTAATAAATAGTTGTACATTGATGTTTGTAACTTTCTAAAAACTACCTACGTGCATGTGAATGATGCTGTAAAAAGAAGGGTGTTATATCTTTATTCTGATAAAGAATTATGATTAGATAAAGTCATGAACGCAATATAGACAAAATTCAACAATTTGCCCCGTGACTGAGAATAACACAATACCGCACGTGTATTATGAAAGCTGATTGTATGTGATGGCTGTGAGTAGGCAAACAAAAGTGCCAAAAATGCGACAAGTTTTCGATACTTGTTTTGTCTGCTAAGCTATCGCATGTTATCGGCCTTTCCTAATACACGTACGGGTATGGGATTCTTTCGATACGGGCAAATTGTGATTTTTGTCTATATTGCGTTCCTGACTTTAGCTCATCATAATTATCTTTTTCGGAAAGATATAATCCCTTCTTTCTACAGCATCATTCACATGCACGTAGGAAGTTTTTAGAAAGGGTACAAACATTAATGTTTCATTCAACTATTTATTAAAAAATTATTTGAAAAAGAACAAAAAATATTTTCGTAAAAAAATGAGAAAAAAATATTTCTTCATCAAAACTCTCACTGTTTTCGATTTCAGTTTGATTTCAAAATGAGACAAGCGTCAAGACAATTCAATACTCTTTATTTGACATCAAATTTAGTGTGTTTAGAAATGAATTCTGCTATTTGATTCAAAATAGAATTTTTTGTAAAATGGGCACTCATTTTGGACGCCCCGGCTGTAGGGACCTTATGCAGCAGAGATGCACTGCCAAACGTTGGTTTAGTAAATGTGGGTTTCTCCCATATATTCCAATACTTATACTGGTAGGGATGGCCAAACAAGAGCAAAAAGCCACTAGAACGGTTTCCACTTCACGTATGGATGTAGTCACCCATGCATTTACAATGCAAAACAATGACCCATGCACTCCCTACTCAATAATACACAGGCAGAGAAACAGCAAAATTTTCAATAAAAAACAGCTTTCGAAATTGTCGTTTGGTCAGTGGTATAATATCAATCATTTTTATTCCTAATTGGTCAGTTCTTCCTTAGAAAATACCTCAGCAGAAGATCAACTTCTCCTGTTGGAAAAATTGATATAATAAATTACAGCGTGTCAAAGTGATGCTTCTGTGTGATGTGTGTTATGACTGAAATTCTCATGATTGGAATAGATTCAGATAAGGAAAAGTAGATATTTATAAAATTCACTATATTGTGAACAAAAAATGTATTGGGGTGAAAAACAAAGAACACTGTTTACCACTGGCCATTTAAGTTTTAAAATTCTCTACCCTTCTAACACTCAGCTCTGAGCCACACCCACCATGAAATAGCCCATTGTCTAGGGTGTTTCTATTGAAACATGCCCTATGGAGTATTTTTCCACGGTGGTCATATGGATCACATACGGTAACATACATGTCAAACCATCAGTTTTGTACTGCCATAAACTGTATCTTTGTATAATCTACTCAATTGTGTTACTATAATCTCATTTCATGTTGATACCACAATAGAAAATGTTTGGTATGATTTGGTTTAATAAATCAAAGACAAAAGAACCATAAACTGGCTTTATTGCATTTTCTGGCTTTGTCTGAAATTTGTAAAAGTGTTCTAGCAGCTCATTGGTAATCTGAGACACTCTTTGGGTCATATCTTTGAAACGACATCCATTGTGATAATTCAGTACAAAATGTTTCTTTTAAAATGCTCTATCAAATAAACCTAGCAAAAACAACTTAAAAATAACTTACAATTTTAGTGGACATCCCTACTACTGGTACCTCGTTCAGCTAACCAATCTCGAGCTGGCTGCCTGACTATTATGTGATCCAGTTGTCTTACGCTGAATAATTGAGCAAACGGGAATTTGCACGTATGGGACTATGGTGCTGTAAATGCCTCTTATTCTTAATACCAATCACTTTTGTCAGATTTTTTTTTTGCTGAAAGTAATTTTCATGGACTGCTCTAACATGGTATATAAATACAAGTAATTTGGATTTAGTTATTTACTTGAAATGTTGAATTTAAGGCACTGGTCGTGTCACTCACATTTTGGATGTCGTGTCACTCACGACGCATAGAGGTGGACCATTTTCCACAGAGAGGGAATGATTGATAAACACAATAAATGTCAGAGAGGTACACTATTCATATAAATATACCAGTACTTATGGTACCCTTAGAGATCTACTTGGGCACAAATCCAACCATAACCCATGATGGTCAGAAACACATGTCTTTTTTTCTGTCGTGTCACTCACGCACTGTTTTTTAATCAGAATTTCCAGGACCAATTGTAAAATTCAAATCCGACTGGTAATGTCACATGCCACTCCGACATTATACATAATATGGTAGTCATGATCCATTCATAACCTACAAGTGCAAAGATATGCGCCATTCTATCAATCCAAATGTCGTGTCACTCACGTTTGAATATGACCCTCTGCCATTTTTACCTGGCACCTGTATAGCGTGCCAGAACTGATATATGGCCACATGTCATGAGTTGGGTGGAAAATGCGTTACATGTCAATTTTTTTTAGAAATGTACATTGTCACAATCAAACATCTCTAGTTTCTTAGTTGTAAGTCAGAAATGTATAAAAGTATATATATATTGAAAGCAGAGATTGAAAGGAAGATGATTAACATATTTTTGTGCCTGTATAAGGTGTGTCATAAAAGCTATACAGAGTGTTACAGGAAAAAATTGTTTGAAAAACTTCACAATTTTACCGGCAAATAATTTCTTAATCTTTTCACCAAATGAAATGAATCATCTTGGATTGTGTTAATAAGACGCTATGCTGCTAAAAAATATAAACTTGTAACACAAAATTATTTTTTCCAACCGAGCTACAGGGTGTCAAAAAAGAAGGAAAAATAGTGCAAAAAGGGCCGAAATCATGTCTTTTACTCTTGAATTACAACTCAAACAAAGTTTATTGCAAGTAATTTGTTTCCACTTAATTGTGTATTTACATGCATGCAAAGAAAATTGCGAAAAATTAACAATGATTGTTATAAAAATGCATGTGACAATTTTTGATGCCTGCAATGCATTGTCTATGAGGATGTGTGCATTAAGTATGTTTTAATTGATTAATTAACTGATTAAATGACTTTTGAAAAATCTTCTTCACATTTATTTAGAACCACATAAATTCCCAAGAGAATGATATATCACTCAACCCATAAGACCAATTGGCTGCTAAGATATAACACAGCGAACAATAAGAAAGTAACAAAAATGGGAATTCCCTATGCTTTAACACGTGCCTCCACCGTAGGATCCTCCACCCCTTACCCTACTCCACTAAAAGTATCTTTGTATTAAAACTATGAGCATAACGAAGCTGAAACTTCACAGACATGTAGCCTGATAAATTATCTACAATATGAATTATTGCACAGCTTATGACTGTACATCATTTTGTGCTATGTGAAAAAAATGTGATAATTTTCCCTCCAAAATGTAACGCCTCCACCCTTTCACTATACCCCAACTTGTGACACATGACCATATACATTGTCTTCCTTTTTTTATTTGTTGCCAAGGTTCACATCAACGCTATTGTAATCATATTTTATCCTATGGACGACAAGCATCCTGGGATCTCTCGCTACAGGTTTAGTGCTTTGTGTTTTAATAATAACTTTGTTCAATGAAACATAAATACATGTACATGCTCATGCATGAGAGATTTTGAGTAGCTTTGATGTTGTCGTTCAGTAGGCCCCATTATCAAATACAGAGCGCTAGTGTTTCAGCATTGAGATAAATATTGCAAACTCTTCAAAATGTTCTTTTTCTACTCCCGTACTGTGAGAGCATTCGTTTTCGATGGCATATTATTCATATATGGTGTTCTGAATTACATTCTGTAATATAATGTGCATCATTAAAACGACTCTTACTTAGAATACAACACTCCAAATACGAGACTGGGTTTGTCATGGTTGTGTGGTAAGAAAAAAAAAACCGTGACATCAGGACATCGCTGAACTTACATGCATATCACGTCTCTTTGATCTCGTCAGTGGATTTGCAATAAGGGTTATACTATTCCATCCATTTCTGTACAGTCATGTAGGAATTTGAAGTTTGGAGAGGAAACCATATTTTGCTTGTTTCAAAGAAGATTAGTGGATACCCAAGCGAGACTATCCGGACTCATACATTCATAGCTGATTAGGATATGAAATATACCTTCGTTTTTATCTATTTCGAAAAAAAAAGTGATGGATTAAAAAACTGGTTACCTAAGTAGACGGCTAAGCCAACAATTTGGTTACTTCTCTCCTTTAGAATCAAATACAATTCAATTTGTACAAACCTTTTGCTGAAAAAAAAAATAACGATGATATTTAGTCATTACATACACACGTGTAATGCAGTTGGAAAGGGCGACATCGTTACGTCGTAGTCAATTCTAGAAATTATGACTGGTGATACAAGGGTGAGTGCGATAAACACATCATATGAAGACGGGAATTAACTTTGCAAGATTGCTTCTGGAAAAGAAAGCTTAAACATTGTTCAGTATCTCAATAAAGGAGCACATACAGACGGGTAAATATTATGGTAGTACACCTCTTTACGATACATCATCAAGAGGTCATCTTGATGTAGTTCAGTATCTCGTCAGCCAAGGAGCAAAGATATAAAAATTGCAACCTCTTCCCAATGCACGATCTAGTGGTCACATTGTTGTTAATAGTATTCAGCATCTCGTGAGCCGATGAGAAGAGATGGAGAAAAGGGACAATGAAGGTAGCACACCTCTACACAATGCATCATCCGATGGCCATCCTGATATAGTTCAGTATCTCATCAGTCAAGGAGTACAGATAGAGAATGGTGATGATAATGGTAGTACACCTCTTCACATTGCATCAAACAAAGGTCATCTTGATGTAGTTCAGTATCTCGTCAGTCAAGGAGCACAAATATACAAGGGTGATAATGAAGGTAGTACACCTCTTCACAAAGCATCATACAAAGGTCATCTTGATGTAGTTCAGTATCTCGTCAGTAAAGGAGCACAGATAGACAGCGGTGATGATGATGGTAGTACACCTCTTCACAAAGCATCATTACATGGTAGTCTTGATGTAGTTCAGTATCTCGTCAGTCAAGGAGCACAGATAGAGAAGGGTGATAATGAAGGTAGTACACCTCTTCACGAGGCATCATTACTCGGAAAACTTGATGTAGTTCAGTATCTCGTCAGTCAAGGAGCACAGATAGACGAGAGTAATAAACATGGTAGGACACCTCTTCACAAAGCATCATTACTCGGAGAACTTGATGTAGTGCAGTATCTAGTCAGTCAAGGAGCACAGATAGACAAGGGTGATAATAGAGGTAGTACACCTCTTCACATTGCATCATCCAATGGTCATCTTGATGTAGTTCAGTATCTCGTCAGTCAAGGAGCACATATAGACAAAGGTGATAATAAAGGTAGTACACCTCTTCACATTGCATCATCCAAAGGTCATCTTGATGTAGTTCGGTATCTCATCAGTCAAGGAGCACAGATAGACAAGGGTGATAATGAAGGTAGTACACCTCTTCACTATGCATCATCCAAGGGTCATCTTTATGTAGTTCAGTATCTCGTCAGTCAAGGAGCACATATAGACAAAGGTGATAATAAAGGTAGTACACCTCTTCACATTGCATCATCCGAAGGTCATCTTGATGTAGTTCAGTATCTCGTCAGTCAAGGAGCACATATAGACAAGAGTAATAAATATAGTAGTACACCTCTTCACTATGCATCATCACATGGTAGTCTTAATGTAGTGCAGTATCTAGTCAGTCAAGGAGCACATATAGACAAGGGTGAAAATGATGGTAGTACACCTCTTCACTATGCATCATCCAAAGGTCATCTTTATGTAGTTCAGTATCTCGTCAGTCAAGGAGCACATATAGACAAAGGTGATAATAAAGGTAGTACACCTCTTCACATTGCATCATCCAAAGTTCATCTTGATGTAGTTCAGTATCTCGTCAGTCAAGGAGCACATATAGACAAGAGTGATAATGAAGGTAGTACACCTCTTCACTATGCATCATCACATGGTAGTCTTGATGTAGTGCAGTATCTCATCAGTCAAGGAGCACAGATAGACAGCGGTGATAATGATGGTAGTACACCTCTTCACAAAGCATCATACAAAGGTCATCTTGATGTAGTTCAGTATCTCGTCAGTAAAGGAGCACAGATAGACAGCGGTGATGATGATGGTAGTACACCTCTTCACAAAGCATCATTACATGGTAGTCTTGATGTAGTTCAGTATCTCGTCAGTCAAGGAGCACAGATAGACGAGAGTAATAAACATGGTGGGACACCTCTTCACAAAGCATCATTACTCGGAAAACTTGATGTAGTGCAGTATCTCATCAGTCAAGGAGCACAGATAGACGAGAGTGATAAATATAGTAGTACACCTCTTCACGATGCATCATCATTTGGTCGTCTTAATGTAGTTCAGTATCTCATCAGTCAAGGAGCAGAGATAGACAAGGGTAATAATGAAGGTAGTACACCTCTTCACAAAGTATCATCCAAGGGTTATCTTGATGTAGTTCAGTATCTCATCAGTCAAGGAGCACAGATAGACAAGGGTGATAATGAAGGTAGTACACCTCTTCACAATGCATCATCCAATGGTCATCTTAATGTAGTGCAGTATCTCGTCAGTCAAGGAGCACAGATAGACAAGGGTAATAATGTAGGTAGTACACCTATTCACGCTGCGTCTGACACTGGTCATCTTGATGTCGTCCGGTATCTCACCTTTCAAGGAGCAAGGCTGAAAAAAGGTAGGACCAAATTATATAATACGTGTATATTAAGGCACTGGCACATCAGCCTTGCGTATGAGTTACGGGTGTAACGCCCGCGTTGACAGTATCTCGCAAGTATCTTGCAAGTATTTGCCCGCAGGCACGCACGCATGTCCGATATGCCCGCAGAAAAGTTTTGAACATGCTCA
>CALNVZ010001553.1:21645-35049 GCA_940671915.1 Paracentrotus lividus
TTAATTTATTATTTTTTGCTCAAATTCTTGTGACAAAAATGCATGTTTTTTAATCGTATCTTTATAATGTCTTCTAATATTATCAGATTTGACGTCTCTGACCAGTGGTGAAGCCATATTAACCTTCGTCCGTCATGCTAGTCTGTCAAGACAGCAGCAAGAACATGGCGGCAGAAAAGCCCGCGACGGACTAGCTTTTACACCATGACCGAACTAGCTGTAAAGCTAGTCCTGCTCAAAAGCTCGTCAGTCTGGGCATCAACTACGACTAGCTTTTAGGCTAGTCCGTCAAACTAGTCGGTCCACGACGGACGAACTTTAAAATTAGTCCGTCGTGAACCGACGAGCATTAAACCTAGTCCGTCTTGACGGACTAACTTGACGGACTGACTTTCAGGCTAGTCCGTAGAGAGCGGACGAGTTTTAAAGCTAGTCCGTAATAACCGGGTTGTGTTGAAGGAAAACTAGTCCGTCGTGACCGACTAGCTTTAAAGCTAGTCAGTCTGGGGCATCACTAACGACTAGCTTTAAAGCTAGTCGGTCTACCCGTTTAGGTTTTCAGTGTATGGCTTCAAATCCTACCCAAAAAGCAAAGTGGTAAGTTATAAAGACAAAGGCTGAAGAGAGCTACAGGACAACAGACGATGATCCAGGGGGCAAACACCTTCCCCCACAAAGAGAGAGAGAAGAAGAGAGAAGAGCGGGGGGGGGGGGGTAATTAGGTTTTCAAACCACTTTTTATATCGCTTCTATATACAGGCCATTGAAGAAGATTCGCTCTAATAACAGACAAAACAAATTATTTTTATATATTTTTTTTTTTTGTAAATAAAGAACCAATCGAAAATAAAACATCTCACAAGAGACAACATGCAGCGAAATTCCTAATTTATGCAATTGATTATAAGAATTATATTACAGCTTTTAAAGAAGTCTACCTTTATCAAAAGTTTAACTCTCAATATAGAAGAGGAAAGAGAATTTCAACTTAGGGCCCTCCTTTTTTTGCTCTCACATTTTCCTACGTATATTGATGGTAATTATAAATTGAAAAGCAAAAAGAGAATATATTAAAAAGATTATAATGTTAATTTTGTATTATTTATTTTTTTGGGGGGGGGCAAGTGCATAACTTGCCTTGCTTTCAAATCATTATATAGAATATTTTTGTTCACTCTCGCAAATCCAGCATTTAGAAAATATGAAATTGTTAGCCCAACAGATCAGACTGCCCTGCTTTCCTAATTGCGCTGTGCGCTCACTTGATTAAATGACATAATTTAACAAATGGATATAAATAACCCTTCTTGACCGGGCATCGAGCTCTAAAGAGATCATAAACATGTTTATGCTAGGATTATCCAACTAAAGCGAATTTTAAATAAAATTATTCAACATATTCTTGTCATATAAAAGGGGGAAATTATTGAGTGATAAGATAATTACAGAGGAATTCATTTAAATATGGTTTCGAACATTTTGTTTTCCATTGTTTTTTTATTGAGTGGAAGCTCGCTTGAATTATTAGGGTTTTTTTAATTTGTCCCCCCCCTCCCTTAAGGAATTTAGGACCTACCCTCGAAGCTATTACATTTATATAACCCCTATCCATGTGCAAACAAGAACGGGTGTTCGGAGCTCCAAGACGTTAAAGGAGCAATTATCCGTAAGTGTTTGTCCGTCATATCAATTCTACTCCACGTGAAATGGTAAATCTAACGTATGACATTAAATCTTAACATAAAGACGCGTCCATTATTCGAGGAGGGGAAACGCAACATTACATTCATGAGTTTAGTGGAAATGCACGCAGCTGAAAAACAAAAACCCGCGCTAACGCGGAAGAGCGACCGATTGACAACTGCATGCAATTATTACTTACGCACAAAAATCGCCTAAAAAAACTTCCCTGTCGGTAAAATGGAATTGTCAGTCGATCCGTTCGAGGAAATTAGTCCTGGACATGAAATAAATAACTGAACTTTTATCATAGTTTTCCGTAGGTAAGTGCTTCAGACCAGAATTGGGAAAAAGACATTTTGGCAAGCCTGTAACACCATTGTGCTAAAGTTGTAATCAGAATCTTTTATTTCACATAGATTGATGTTCCTAACGATTATTGATATAATAGTGATCTTGTGACATCCTTGCGAACACGCCGTCCCACATTCGATATGCTGTGATATGCGGAAATATTGACCCATCGAGTAAAGATTCGTTTGTGATAATGTTCAAAAGTGACAGACTTTTTTTTAAATCGAGATGAATGTACCATATTTGGAAAGCTGAGAATTCAAGCTTTTAAAAGCTGCTTGATCATTAAGGTGTAATATAATTATGCGTAATCGAGGAAGATGACTATGCAGCGTATGAGCTATTTTGAGAGCAAAATTGGCCATATTGTACAGGATTTGATCTTACTAGGATTTCGAATTGACACAAGTGACAGGGACTTTTTTTTCCCTTTGCAATAAATTATTCCTATTTTTGAAATTCGACTCTTAGCGTACTATTAACAAGTTGATCATTTCTTTGAAAAGATAGTGCTCGCCATAATCAAGAAAAACAAAGTGAAAAAACTGTGCAAAATACAAAAAAGTCTATGGCCGCGTTTCGCTTTGTGCGATAGAGTGATAGCGCCCTCTTCCCTTAAGTTTACAACTAGAATTGATATGAGCCTCTTAAGTGTATTGTTTTTGGATACTAACGTTTGATACGTTTAATTACGGTAAATTGCGAATACTTACGGTGGACGCAGAATAAACGCAAATGGACGGAACTAAGAATTTTCCCGGATGGTCTGCGTCCTAGATACGGATATAGTTACGTTACAATTTATCGTGAAAGTTAGTTTAGTTACGGTTACTTACGTAGGTCGGCATCCGTAAAGATTGCCCTGCGAAATTTTGAAATGTTCAAATTTTCGCAGGCTTTGGCACCTCATTGTGCGTACTGCTACAGTCACACAGACACTTACGTTTAGTTACGTCCGTGCGTATAAGTTTGAACTGAGTGCACGCAGCATGGACGCGGTCATCTGCAAGGAACGTCAGTATACGTATCTGTCCAAAACTGAACCGTTCGGATTTTAAACATGTACAGTCAATGAACGGTTTCAAATTATAGGGGGGGGGCGTCCCTCGGCCCCCGCCTGGATCCGCCACTGACTAGTTATATGGCTTTCAAAGTCCTACCCAAAAGCAGGGGCAAGCACCCTCCCCAACCAAAACAAAAACAAAATAGAGAGAGAGAGAAGGTTAAAATAACAGAGAGAGAGATGAAGAAAAAAAAAAAAGAAGAAGAATGTAACCTAATTAGGTTTCAAACCACTTTTTATTCGCTTCTATATAACAGAACATTTAAGAAGATTCGGTCCCTAATAACATACAAAAACGAATGATTTGGTTTTGTTTTGTTTTTTTTGTTTTTTTGTAATGAGGAACCAATCGAAAGATAAAACATTCCAGAAGAGATAACATGCAGCCGAAATCCCTAATTTATGCAATTGAATTATTAGATTACATTATAGTTTTCAAAGAAGGTCTTACTTTTTCAAAAGTTTAACTCCATTTATATAGAAGAGGTAAAAGAGTCATAACATGTTTATCCTAGGGATTATCAACTAAAACGAATTTCATACAAATAGTATTAATATATTCTTGTCATATAAAGAAAGGGGAAAATTATTGAGTCACAAAGGATTAATTGCACGAGGATTTCAATCAAATATGGTCCGAACAATCCTGTTTTCCGTTATTTTCATTGAGTGGAAACTCGCTATGCTTTTATTTAGTTGTTTCTTTTTAAATTTGTCCCCCCCCCCCTCCCTCTAGGAAAATTTAGGACCTGCCCTCGAAGCTATTACATTTACATTACCCTATCCATGTGTAAACAAAAAGGGTGTTCGGGAGCTCCAAAACGTGAAAGGACGCAATTATTGTTTGTGTATTGTGTTTGGATACTTAAATCTTTGATACGTTTAATTACGGACAATTGCGAATACTTACGGGGACGCAAATAAGCGCAAATGGAGCGGACCATAAGAATTTTGCGGATGTCCTGCGTCCTAGTTACGAATAGTAGGCCTACGTTAATTTACGAAAAAGTTACGTTTAGTTTATCCGCAACGCTTGAGTGTTTGTCCGCAACCTCTCTAAGTGAATTGTTTTTGGATACTTAAACGTATGATACGTTTAATTACGGATAGTTGCGAATACTTACGTGGACGCAAATAAGCGCAAATGGACGGAACCTAATGCTACAGTCACACAGACACTTACGTATAGTTACGACCCGTTGCGTCACAAATTATATTCTTTCTGCGGATCCCCACTGATGCCTACCCGTCATAGCCAGCATGTGGAACTATTGATAATTTCGTTCATCCAGTAAAACAAAGAAATACATAAAGAAATGATTGAAATAGAAGATGAAATAAGATTAAAAACACCACAACGTATCTATACGTAAATGTTGTATGACTGTAGGCATTAGATTTTTCCCGCGATATCTGCGTCCTAGATACGGATAGTTACGTTCATTACATTCGCGACTTGTTGTTTCGCATGTATTCCACAGATTGCTCATACCTAGAAAGTCAAGCGTCCTTTTTTTTTTGTATCCATGGCTGATTGATATACAATTTTTCTCCATCAAGCATTTCAAATAAGATATATACTTTTGCCCAGAAAGCTTGTTTTTGTCCACTATGAAACGATTCACCAAAAATGATCATTCTGCTTTGACATATTTTCTAATTTAAGCCTTCCTAGTTCCCCTAGAATCATGCAATTTGCTGTAGTTTTCCTAATGTAAAATTTGTTTTACAAAATTCATATTTCGTATTTGTACATCTATTAAAATCACGCCTACAAAAGTCGTCTCTTTGTCATAGTCTCGCTCAAGGATTCTTGATTTTTGTTTGAGCTGACAGAATTTTCTAATAGTCCCTTTAACTACGATCCTTTAAAGTTTAACTTCTTGCTGTGATAATTAAAACGATTTCCCATCGCAGAATTTTGGAAAGAGCGTTAATTTACCGTTGAGCCTATGAGCGTCTATTTACTCGTGTGCCCCAACACGCAAAGCTGTTGTCGCCCTCTACGTTCGTTGGTTTGTTACAGTTCCTCAGTGTGCCTAAAGTTGGAACAAGAGAGTTCGTGCTAACTGGCATCTATATACAGCCTACACATAGCTGTGATGAACTGCCGGTTGTGAGGTTTCTCCGTTGTTTTATTAAAAAGTAAATCAAAAAACCATTTTTTACCATTCCAAAGTGAATTTTGACAAAAATCAAAATTTGTAATAGTTCTTACAACTGAAGGCAAATGATGATAGTCTGGTATTGTGATTATAGTACATGTATGTCACTAATATACCGTGAGCCATGCCCTATATTCTGCTAATGGCTTTGCTACAGTTGATTTTATGTGGAAAATCGACCATGGGTAGGTGTTACAACAACCTACCCCATGTCGATTGTAACAACCTACCCATTTACATTACCACATGTAAAGTAATTTTGTTCAATTTTCAGGTGTTAATATTTTGATATTTCTATTATTACTTTAGTCTATTCTAGAGCCTTACTTGATATAACTGCATCGATACCAAAGAAACTGGAAGTTGAAACAAAATTATGGTATAAGAGATTTACACATTGTCAACTTACCCCGTATGTTTACATATAGTAACAATTTACCCCGTACGGGTGTAACAACCTACCCGTGTACGGGTAGGTTGTTACAAAAAAATGTCCTCCATTTAATTAAGCTGTAGTTAATTAGTGTTTTACATGTTTTCAAGTTTTATATGCTCAGGTTTTTACCCAACATAATAGGCTAACTACGAACCAAAAATGAGTGTGTGAGTTTTTCATTAGAATTATCTGGCCCAAAATGTGAATTTTGTAACCGTCATCCCCGGTCTCCCCTAATTGATAGATTTCACATGGCGCACATCCCTTAGCATGATCAATCCAGTGAGTGCTGCGTAATATAACGCACGAAAACTAACAATTAAGTGCGATTTCTAAGTGTACTTATCTCTTTGTGAAACACCCCCCCCCCCCGAACAAGTTTTGAAGCATGTTCAAAACTTTTCTGCGGGCATATCGGACATCGTGCGTGCCTGCGGGCAAATACTTGCAAGATACTTGCGAGATACTGTCAACGCGGGCGTTAACACCCGTAACTCATACGCAAGGCTGATGTGCAGTGCCTTAATATACACGTATTATATAATTTGGTCCTACCTTTTTTCAGCCTTGCTCCTGAAAGGTGAGATACCGGACGACTCAAAGATGACAGTGTCAGACGCAGCCGTGAATAGGTGTACTACCTACATTATTACCCCTTGTCTATCTGTGCTCCTTGACTGACGAGATACTGCATACATTAAGATGACCATTGGATGATGCATTGTGAAGAGGTGTACTACCTTCATTATCACCCTTGCTATGTGCTCCTTGACTGATGAGATACTGAACTACATCAAGATAACCTTGGATGATACTTTGTGAAGAGGTGTAACTACCTTCATTATTACCCTTGTCTATCTCTGCTCCTTGACTGATGAGATACTGAACTACATTAAGACGACCAAATGATGATGCATCGTGAAGGGTGTACTACTATATTTATCACTCCTCGTCTATCTGTGCTCCTTGACTGATGAGATACTGCACTACATCAAGTTTTCCGAGTAATGATGCTTTGTGAAGAGGTGTCGCCACCATGTTTATTACTCTCGTCTATCTGTGCTCCTTGACTGACGATAACTGAACTACATCAAGACTACAATGTTGATGCTTTGTGAAGAGGTGTACTACCATCATCATCACCGCTGTCTATCTGTGCTCCTTTACTGACGAGATCTGAACTACATCAAGATGACCTTTGTATGATGCTTTGTGAAGAGGTGTACTACCATCATTATCACCGCTGTCTATCTGTGCTCCTTGACTGATGAAGATACTGCACTACATCAAGACTACCATGTGATGATGCATAGTGATGAGGTGTACTACCTTCATTATCACTCTTGTCTATATGTGCTCCTTGACTGACGAAATACTGACTACATCAAGATGAACTTTGGATGATGCAATGTGAAGAGGTGTACTACCTTTATTATCACTTTGTCTATATGTGCTCCTTGACTGACGAGATACTGAACTACATAAAGATGACCTTTGGATGATGCATAGTGAAGAGGTGTACTACCATCATTTTCACCCTTGTCTATATGTGCTCCATTGACTGACTAGATACTGCACCTAACATTAAGACTACCATGTGATGATGCATAGTGAAGAGGTGTACTACTAATTTATTACTCTTGTCTATATGTGCTCTTGACTGACGAGATACTGAAACTACATCAAGATGACCTTCGGATGATGGCCAATGTGAAGAGGTGTACTACCTTTATTATACCTTTGTCTATATGTGCTCCTTGACTGACGAGATACTGAACTACATAAAGATGACCCTTGATGATGCATAGTGAAGAGGTTACTACCTTCATTATCACCCTTGTCTATCTGTGCTCCTTGAACTGATGAGATACCGAACTACATCAAGATGACCTTTGGATGATGCAATGTGAAGAGGTGTACTACCTTTATTATCACCTTGTCTATATGTGCTTTGACTGACGAGATACTGAACTACATCAAGATGACCATTGGATGATGCAAGTGAAGGGTGTACTACCTCTATTATCACCCTTGTCTATCTGTGCTCCTTGACTGACTAGATACTGGCACTACATCAAGTTCTCCGAGTAATGATGCTTTGTGAAGAGGTGTCCTACATGTTTATTACCTCGTCTATCTGTGCTCCTTGACTGACGAGATACTGAAACTTACATCAAGTTTTCCGAGTAAATGATGCCTCGTGAAGAGGTGTACTACCTTTCATTATCACCCTTCTTCTATCTGTGCTCCTTGACTGACGAAGATACTGAACTACATCAAGACTACCATGTAATGATGCTTTGTGAAGAAGGTGTACTACCATCATCACACCGCTGTCTATCTGGCTCCTTTACCTGGACGATACTGAAACTACATCAAGATGACCTTTGTATGATGCTTTGTGAAGAGGTGTACTACCTTCATTATCACCCTTGTATATTTGTGCTCCTTGACTGACGAGATACTGAACTACATCAAGATGACATTTGTTTGATGCAATGTGAAGAGGTTACTACCATTATCATCACCATTCTCTATATCTGTACACTCCTGACTGATGAAGATACTGACTATATCAGGATGGCCATCGGATGATGCCATTGTGTAGAGGTGTGCTACCTTCATTGTCCCTTTTCTCCATCTCTTCTCATCGGCTCACGAGATGCTGAATACTATTAACAACAATGTGACCAACTAGATCGTGCATTGGGAAGAGGTTGCAATTTTTATATCTTTGCTCCTTGGCTGCGAGATACTGAACTACATCAAGATGAACCTCTTGATGATGTATCGTAAAGAGGTGTTACTACACAATAATATTTACCCGTCTGTATGTGCTCCTTTATTGAGATACTGAACAATGTTTAAGCTTTCTTTTCCAGAAGCAATCTTGCAAAGTTAATTCCCGTCTTCAATATGATGTGTTTATCGCACTCACCCTTGTATCACCAGTCATAATTTCTAGAATTGACTACGACGTAACGATGTCGCCCTTTCAACTGCATTACACGTGTGTAATGTATGACTAAATATCATCGTTATTTTTTTTTCAGCAAAAGGTTTGTACAAATTGAATTGTATTTGATTCTAAAGGAGAGAAGTACAAAATTGTTGGCTTAGCCGTCTACTTAGGTACCAGTTTTTAATCCATCACTTTTTTTTTCGAAATAGAATAAAAACGAAGGTATATTTCATATCCTAATCAGCTATGAATGTATGAGTCCGGATAGTCTCGCTTGGGTATCCACTAACTTCTTTGAACAAGCAAAATATGGTTTTCCTCTCCAAACTTCAAATTCCTCATGCTGTTACAGAAAATGGAGGAATAGTATAACCCTTATTGCAAATCCACTGACGAGATCAAAGAGACGTGATATGCATGTAAGTTCAGCGATGTCCCTGATGTCACGGTTTTTTTTTCTTACCACACAACCATGACAAACCCAGTCCGTATTTGGAGTGTTGTATTCTAAGTAAGAGTCGTTTTAATGATGCACATTATATTACAGAATGTAATTGAGAACACCATATATATGAATAATATGCCATCCGAAAACGAAGCTCCTCACAGTACGGGAGTAAGAAAGAACATTTTGAAGAGTTTGCAATATTTATCTCAATGCTGAAACACTAGCGCTCTGTATTTGATAATGGGCCTACTGAACGACAAAACATCAAAGCTACTCAAAATCTCTCATGCATGAGCATGTACATGTATTTATGTTTCATTGAACAAAGTTATTATTAAAACACAAAGCACTAAACCTGTTAGCGAGAGATCCAGGATGCTTGTCGTCCATAGGATAAAATAGATTACAATAGCGTTGATGTGAACCTTGGCAACAATAAAAAAAGGAAGACAATGTATATGGTCATGTGTCACAAGTTGGGGTATAGTGAAAGGTGGAGGCCGTTACATTTTGGAGGAAAATTATCAAACATTTTCACATAGCACAAATGATGTACAGTCATAAGCTTGGCAATAATTCATATTGTAGATAATTTATCAGGCTACATGTCTGTGAAGTTTCAGCTTCGTTTATGCTCATAGTTTAATACAAAGATACTTTTAGTGGAGTAGGTAAGGGGTGGAGGATCTACGGGGAGGCACGTGTTAAGCATAGGGATTCCCATTTTTGTTACTTTCTATTGTTCGCTGTGTTATATTAGCAGCCAATTGGTCTTATGGGTTGAGTGATATTCATTCTCTTGGGAATTTATGTGGTTCTAAAATAAATGTGAAGAAGATTTTTCAAAAGTCATTTAATCAGTTAATTAATCAATTAAAACATACTTAATGCACACATCCTCATAGACCAATGCATTGCAGGCCATCAAAAATTTGTCACATGCATTTTATAACAATCATTGTTAATTTTTCGCAAATTTCTTTGCATGATGTAAATACACAATTAAGTGGAAACAATTACTTGCAATAAACTTTGTTTGAGTTGTATTCAAGAGTAAAAGACATGATTTCGGCCCTTTTTGCACTATATTTTCCTTCTTTTTTGACACCTGTAGCTCGGTTGGAAAAATAATTTTTGTGTTACAAGTTTATATTTTTTAGCAGCATAGCGTCTTATTAACACAATCCAAGATGATTCATTTCATTTGGTGAAAGATTAAGAAATTATTTGCCCGGTAAATTGTGAAGTTTTTTCAAACATTTTTCCTGTAACACTCTGTATAGCTTTTATGACACACCTTATCAGGCACAAAAATATGTTAATCACCTTCCTTTCAATCTCTGCTTTCAATATATATATACTTTTATACATTTCTGACTTACAACTAAGAAACTAGAGATGTTTGATTGTGACAATGTACATTTCTAAAAAAAAATTGACATTAAGCATTTCCACCCAACTCTGACATGTGGCCATATATCAGTTTCTGGCACGCTATACAGGTGCAGGTAAAAATGGCAGAGGGTCAATTCAAAACGTGAGTGACACGACATTTGGATTGATAGAATGGCGCATATCTTTGCACTTGTAGGTTATGAATGGTCATGACTACCATATTATGTATAATGTCGGAAGTGGCATGTGACATTACCAGTCGGATTGAATTTTACAATTGGTCCTGGAATTCTGATTAAAAAACAGTGCGTGAGTGACACGACAGAAAAAAAAGACATGTGTTTTCTGACCGATCATGGGTTATGGTTGGATTTGTGCCAAGTAGATCTCTAAGGGTAACTAAGTACTGGTATATTTTATATGAATAGTGTACTCTCTGACATTTATTGTGTAAATAAATAAATAAACATTTTATTATGATGATATAAATCAGAAGACAGGAATTAATACAGGAGGCACAATTAGTTAACATAATGGCAATTAACAAATAATGGGGGTACGGGGCCCAGGAGTCGCCGCCATTGCTTGCATCATCATGACTTTTTGTTGTAGGCCTACCTGCTTTTGCATTTTCGGCGTATACACTTGTCCTTGAGAGCCACTTCAGAATCCCAAAGTCGCGCCTCTAATCCAATATTCTTTTCTTTCAGATACAAGTAATCTAAAAGAAAAATGGCGCCTATATTTATTATTAGAATTGAATTGCAATTTTCATAATTTAATGTGATTGTTACTATCGTTGTAAATACACACAATTTATAAATTGATTTGGCAAGACATAATTTTTCGCGTAGGTGATTATAGCATTAATCTATGTGAAAAAATAACGCTGTCTGTGAACTGAAACATAAGGAATTAAAAAAGAGTACTCACACATTCATGTCACAGGAAGGAGATCGCCATTATAATAAAAATCTTAAGCTTTACGGGGTATATCCAGTGTGCGTCTGTACAGTTTGCTCATTAAATGGAATTCACATACAGATAACGCAACTAATACATGTAATAGTGATGTCCTTTTCGCAATGCGCATGTTATTCAATCAATTGTACCACTTTCTATTCACTGCTGTTGCTAAGCTAGGCATTTACCAGCAATCTATAAGAATAGACGGTTCAAGGGTTCTATAGTAACGAAGTATTCAATTAGCCTGTAATTAAAGGCGCGGTCCCACTGGCTCTTTAGGATAATTTGCGTATGGATTGTTTGTTTTGTTTTTGTTTTTTGTTGCGGATGAACGAAATTTGTATACGCAACTCATGCGCAATTAATCCTCCCGTCAGTGGGACCGGGCCTTAAAGAATGGAACAATGTTTCTAACCTATGGCATACTTGTCACGATTTATGTTATTTCGGCTATCGTAATGCTCTCAGATTGTCAAGCAAAAACAACCTTTGTTTGAGAATGTTGATTGTATCCAACTTCTATTCACTGTTGTTGCTAAGCCGGGAATTCACGAGCAATCTGTAAGGAAATACCGGGTTCTTGAGTTCTATAGTAACAAGGTATTCAATTAGCCTGTAATTGAAGAATGGAGAACAAATTTTGGAATCTACCGGTACTCGTGAATTGCATACTTGTCATGATAGATGTTATGTCTCGTAAGCTTTCAGTTTGTCAAGCGAAAACAACCTTTGTTTCAGAATGTATCAACTTGATTATGCTCGGAAACAGAATAAATAGAAGGTACATTGAAACGACATTGCAACTATTTGCATCAAAAGCTAGTCAGTCATTCTAATGGGTGAACTGTCCTACCCCCCTACTTTTTTTTGGACCTAGTCGGTCACGTCAATGGACTAGCATCAAGCTTGACGGACGAGCTTTAAAGCTCGTCCGTCAAGTTGAGAGATGTAGATTCAGTTGTATGCTAGTCCGTCTTGACGGACTAACATGGCAGACTAGCTTTAAAACTAGTCCGTCTTGACCGACTAGCTTTAAAGCTAGTCGGTTCATTGACGGACGAGGTTAGGTTTTCAGTGTATAACTAGCAATGGCGGATCCAGGCGGGGGTGTAGGGGACGCGCCCCCTATAATTTGAAAACCGCTCATTGACTGTACATGTTTAAATCTGAAAAATTCGGTGGCGCCCCCTCCCCCTGATCCTGAAACCCTGTATCCGCCACTGACTAGCATAAATAGGAAAGGTGATCCATTAGCGAAGGTTTAAAAAACCCAACATTCAGTGACCAGAGAGATATATAATGTTTCATTACAATTCCCATTTATCTGTATACGTACCCTTACAAAAAAAATCTCAATGGTACCATTGAAATAATACCATAGAGATACCATTGACATCTATACCATAGAGATACCATTGACATCTATACCATTGGAAACACCATTGCCAACACCATTGGCAACACAATTGACATCACCACTGAAATACCACTGAAACACCATTTACTATTTACCAATGGTGCCTTAATGGTAGTGCCAATGGTAGCTAATTTAAATAATTGGCTCAACTGAGTGCACACCATATGCAAATAATTTGTACATATGTTTTAAATATGATGTAATAATTTGTACATATGTTTACTTTATGTAAATGTATATATAATCACAGTAAGCAAACTAGACGGGGCCAACCTAGACTAGCTTTAGCTATTTGTTGGCTCCATTTACCAAATGCATATTTATATTGAATTCTGTTTATGTATATTTTTTGCAATGTTGGTAATAAATAAATACAATACAATACAATACAATCTACCATTGAAACACCACTGAAAAACCATTTACCTTTCACCAGTGGTGCCCCAGTGGTAGTGCCAATGGTAGCTAATTTAAATAATTGGCTCAACTGAGCGCACACGATATGCAAATGATCTACC
>CALNVZ010001558.1:0-10542 GCA_940671915.1 Paracentrotus lividus
CCACAAATGTTACTTTGTTATATCCAGAATCTCATTATATTAGGGAAACAAAAGACCAAAAGAATACAAAGAGCTAGGACGAGCAAAATGACCTTGTTATATCAGATCTCATTATAATGAGTTTCCATTGAATATGTAAAAAAGGGATAAAAAGATGGTTTTATTTAGTAAAAAGTGGTTTTAAACATGCACTCAATACATGTTATTTAGTAGTCTCTATAATTTTCTTAGTAACAAAAGTTTTAAAGATCATGTTGATTTACAATTTTATTAATTAACTTTGTATTCATACTGTATTTTCCATTTGCAAACTGGTTTCGTATTAGTTGTTTCATTTCAAATTCAAAATACACATTATTCCATTATTTAGAAATAAGTTAATTTTGATCCTCATCATTTTATAACTTTTACATGCATGTTAATATTTCAAAACCATTTGCATCACGCTTGTAAATATCAAACCATTTTTTGATTGAGCATTTCCTTTTCTGTTTAAATTTTGATGTAATGTTGATTAAAATGTTTTTCTATCATGTCTTTCTGTAAAGCAGATGTGGTCTTCAATGTATGTATTGTGATTTAATTAAAGATTATACAGTCTACCCTCATTATAGTGAGGCAGTGTTCCCAGTTCGAATTTCAATATGCATATTTGTCTACGGGTCAATATGTTCAGTATAGCAAGATATTGTCATAACAATCAGGATTAAAACTATTACAGTTCACTCCAGTTATAAGAAGATGCTTGGGAACAAGCCTTGATATAACAAAATCTTTGTTATGCTGAACAATTTTAAATTGGGACCACAAGAATTGCTTCTTGATAGCAAAACCTTGTACGATGGAAACTCGTTATAACAAGGCCCCTGGGACCATAGAAGTTACCTTGTTATATCAGGAGTATATCATGGTAAAAAAAACCCCAAAGGAATACAAAGAGCTGTGACCAGCAAAATTACCTCGTTATATCAGGAACCTTGTTATATGAGATCTTGTTATAACAAGCTTCCACTGTACATGTATCTGTGCTTGATCAAATGGGAGTTGACTGTACTCTCAATATTCTAAACTATAGAAAAAAATTACAAGAAATATACAGAAAAGATGATTTTGAGAAAGAGATGAGAGTTGTGGGCTCAATATATGTGGAGACATAATGCTATCAATAGAGAGATTGGCAGTCATATTGATTATAGAGAAAAAGTAGGTAGGCACATGTAGGCACATGTATTTAAAAGGCAGACTTGAGGCTGAAAATCAGATAGTTTGAAATGTACGTACAGTAAAATATAATGTAAGTACAACACTAAAATTTTCATTAAAACTGGATGAAAAACAAGGAAAAATATATTGAAAAATGCAAAACTACAAAAAATAATAAAGTTACTTTTCATCCAATTTTGATGAAATTTTCAGTGTTGTACTTGTCATATTTTACTGTATATTTCAAGCCATTCAAAGTTCAGCCTGGATCTATCCTTTGAAGCTGCAGTTTGTGTTATTTTACCTTTAGATGAAAAGTCATTGTGAAGTGTTGTCCATCATCACAACCAGAAAATTTTGTGCATGGACAAAATATTCTGATTGCTTTGACAGACAACACTCAGATGAAAGTCAATTTAAAGTATAAGACATAAATTTCATTTGAACATGTGTGGTATCGCCATATGTGAGAGTACTAGCAAAAGGAGAGATAACGATGAAGAGTCACTTTGCGTATTATGTAAAGTATACAAGGAGAGATGAATGATAGAGAAAGAGTTTGGTAGTCATTTGCACAATGTTTAAGAGCAGAGTTAAACATAAAATGGAGGCTGAGAGAGGAAGAGAGAGAGAAAGAAAATCTAGATGCTTGGAAGTCGTAGAAAACTGGCAGCGAGATGCCAAGAACAAATCAGGACAGGAAAGGCAGACAACACAATTCTTCATTTTCATAGGAACATTTTTAATATAAAACGAACACGTGTACATATGTTTATAAAAAAACAAATATAAAGAAAATTCATTGTTGATTTCGACATAAAAGCAATCAAATTGACTGATATTTACAAGGGAGGATTTTCATGAAATTTGGGCTAAAAAACTAAGTTATATACATGCTCATTAGATATGTATTCCATACCATAGACATTAAAAAACATATTAACAGTTCTCCCAACATCCTATTACCTTTCAAATACAGGTATACGGAATAGAGTACCATGGGGACTAGGACTAGGATATGGGAAGTCCAGGCCACAAATGAAGGACACATCGTTACGTACAAAGTGTTTTGTGTATCTTTCTTCTTTCATAAACATCAGATGGAGTGATCTGATGGGACTCTTTGCCACCAGATTATGGTATGTTCCCATTGCAGTTGGTAAGCACCTTTCTCACTCAGAGGAAGCGATATTTTTACTAATGTAGGGTCTCACGGTCGGATAGGGACTGTAATGTTAGAGCCATTCGAACATCTTGCCATCACGAAAGCTGCATCACAAGACTCAAGTTGGGATATTGCGGCTGTTGAAAGAGTTCTGACACCACACGACATATCCCTTTCGGCAGATGAAAGAAACCCTTGTGTGCCTCAGATACGTTACTTAAATGTAGCGGGTCCTCCAAACATCCCTTATGCGACAATATACAGGATTGCTAGTAAAAGCGGTTTATGGAACTCAACAAGCTTCCCTTGCTGCTTGATATTAGAGAATATGAGACTAAATGGAATCGCCATCCCTGTTTTCTTTCAATTGTATAGAACAGTTTCCACTGTTCTCTAATACTAATAGGTTGCGCCTAAATATTTCTCTGGATGTCACCCATGATCTATTTCTTAACAAATGTGATTCCTTGTAGCTTTTTGACTCGGATGCCCCCGGCAGCCATCTGACGATTGGGGAGGTGAGGGCTGCTCGTAATTTCCGCTGCTAGTCCCTTGTTGCAAGATAAAGATTCATCCCATGGTCCCTATCCTCCTTGTACCTAAGGAATACACAAATAGTCAATAATGGCCAACCTCGCCCTACAGTGCGACCATGAAAACAGGTTGGCGAGGACTACCTTGCGCCCAAAGCACTTTAGGATTTTCTTGCACCCATATTTCCAAAGCAGCCAATATTGCAGAGAAATAACAAGAGTACATGAACATTGACGTCTACATATTACCAGTTGCTGATCGTGATTCGTTTGTTGTTATGTATTTTGTTTTACGGTGCTTGTCAATTACAATAATATTTTGAAAATAATTCACTCTTATAAGTTGTTTAAAAACGATTGATGGTTAAAAACCAAAGAGTGCATTATAAAGTGGGGGGCTTAAGGAGTTGTTCAAGTGAATTGGCTCAAGAGCGTATTGCGTCACCAAATCTCCTCAATCCCAAAATTATTGACCATGTCTTCATATCTAACAAAGTGAACGATACTAGATTCCATGGAACAGTATCAGCTATGCTTAAACCAAGGCACCCAATTGCAGTGTTGGCAATGCTTTTCCTACATCGACAATAAAACCATTTTATTGATTACATAAACACAAATCGTATGAGTGAGAAAATTCCAAAGTGTTCGTAACATAGGGGCAGGCAAGTCCACATTTCCTCCAGAACGGGACTATAGCGGGAATCCTCTGTGGAAACAAATAAGTTACTCTGGAAACAAGTGTAGGGCAAAAAGCGAATTGTAGATATTATAACAAAACGGACTTGCCCTTTTATGAATAAAATCATATTGCAAATAAAACCTATCTATAGATACATCCCTTAATAGAGCCGTTCCTCTGATGATATATAATGCACACTGACATTAAGAGAATTGTATTCCCTATAATTTCATATCTCACACTGCCCAGGTAGGATCTCATGATAAATAGACCTAGGCGAGTATCAGTCTGCCACCTCTCAACACCTACCATCTCTCTCGATAATCGTGTCGGCGTACCTTTGTGACCTGTACACCCTTACATAACAAGGCGCTAAATTTCCAGCGTACCATGTTGGGAATTTTTCGCCCCTTTATCACATTCTTTTTTCTTATGGAGTAAAAAGTCAATATTTCAATAGGGATCTACCATCTAACCACTGCCAAAGAGTTTGGTCAGCGTCCGATGCTCTTACCCAAAAAATTGTGGGACCAATTTAATCACATTTTCTTAATTCAACGTATTAGCTGCTGACATTCTAAACATTGCATGAAGTCAGTTGCCGAAAAACTTGGCCCCCACAAGATAGCAATTGTTACTTTGAAAGCCTCACTGTTCAAGTAATACACTAACTACACCTGTAGTATGCATTAGTACCAAAAGTTAGTTTGTTTGACGCTTTAGTCTGTATTGAGGCCAGTAAAGTGCATCGAGCGTTTGTGTCACAGAAACAACTTTTATGCAGGACAAAGCTCATTCTTAGGAATACTAGTCCGGAAGCTAGGCATCTAGTAGATCACCTGGAGAAGTTACACACTTGTAGTTCAAGAGATATAACCTTGCCCAGCGGCCGTTTCAGACAGAGTATGATTGACTTTAAAAATGTCATCGCTATAATTTCTGGAGCGCTAATCCAGTATTTAACATGTAATTTATTGACAGACTTTCTTCATTTATAAAAAGGCCAAAACCGATGTGTTGGTCTCAGTGGAATTAAGGAGTGTCCGCCCATAATCGGTCCTGAGGTCGTGGCTGTTCGACAAACCGGCCTGCCTGTACCAAAATGCTATTTAAAGATGTGAAGTTGCTGCTACCTTGTTTGGCGTTCAACAATAAAAGGGGATAGGTAGACAACGTCGTCGATTCTGGTCTGACTCATTGGCCTGCCTGGTTT
Source organism: Paracentrotus lividus (assembly GCA_940671915.1). Taxonomy (NCBI): domain Eukaryota; kingdom Metazoa; phylum Echinodermata; class Echinoidea; order Camarodonta; family Echinidae; genus Paracentrotus; species Paracentrotus lividus. Next base: position 4,797 of record CALNVZ010001558.1, read on the forward strand.
TGATCAATTGGGCCAAAAGAAACTTCCGTTTATACCAGTAGGACAAATTAACACAAATTCGAGAGATCTCGCCTGTGTAGTGTATTCTCTTATCAACCGCTCAAAACACTAACGATGCATTACATTTGCCAACATGTTCTCACACACTATTGAAGAACACAATACTAGGTATCTTCTCGGTACAAACTCTAAGGGCTTGGTTATTGGCGGATGCTTAGCGGTAGTATTTATATGCTTGCACAAGATTAAATAGGGAAAGAGAAAATTCAAACACCATAAAAAAGACATAGAGAAAAAGAAAAAAGGATGATGGGAGGAGGGGCTCAATTTTCAATATCGCTGGACAATTTTTCTGCTGAATAACTTGCGCAACCGACAAGGAAAATAAAATTTTGGCTGAAGATCTTGTGCTGAATAGAGGGACTATTTTCTTTCAAGTCTTCGCGGCAACTTTTTAGACCAATTTTGATTCAGTAGGATGACTCCACAGGGATACTGCTAGAGAAAGTAGCTGAAGGTTATCCGGTAAATCTCTCTACGTAATCTAACCAGAACGCCTTTTTTTGGATCTAAACGTAGTCTGCGTCAGATCCCGCAAAGAGCTTTTCAAAATACGTTCCGATTTTGTGTAAGCACATCCGAATTTTGCGAAACATATTCATATAAGTATTTGGACTCTACGCTAAAATTCTCCTAATTATGTATAAATGTATATAACAAAAATGCCAATTCATTTCGATCATCCTTATTCCAGTCTCTATACTTAGAGAGCACTTATATATAATATAAAATTCCAATTAACTTAATTTAAAGGTTTGCCTTTATGATTACTAAATACAGCGTGTCCAACCCAAAGTGGAGTAATATATCAATCTATTCTGGTTGCTGATACAAAAAAGTTACATTAAGATAATAAAAAAAGGTCCATCAAAATATATACTCGAATACTGGAATAAGGCAACTAACCAAACTGTAGACTCACAAAATACAAAAAGAATTACTTTTAAAAGGAGAATTAGGTAATATCAGACATAACACTCTTGAAGTAACATTACATTTGGTGTGCTCTAAAAACAAGTCACATAAAGTTGAAAGTTACACTGTACATCAGAAAAAAAAGTGTGATACAGAATCTTTTTTTTTAAAAGACACAATACTTATCATCTGAAAATGAAGCCACCCAACTATAAATAAAACATGAAATCGCAATAGAAGTGAATTAAAAGCTTCTAACTACTCTCACAAGATATGTAATTAGTTCACTTTTAGAGCTTTAATTAATTAATTCAGTTAAGCTCCATTACCTCGACGGCAATTAATTGTATCTCACCTCTAGTGTCATATACTGACTTAAGTAATAAAATGTGTTTTATTGATAGCCAGATAACAAACAATATATGGCCTAAATACATTATGTAACAAATTGCAAAAAACATAGGTGTGACTGTCAAGCACACCTGGAAAAACACAAGTTCAATGGGCAACGGAATACATGGTACTGTAGGAGCTCTATAACACAATTTCTCTCTTTGTCTGGAGAGTGCGCGTAACTGCTTTCAGAGTTCCACAGCGACCAAAAGAACAATACCAAGAGCTCTTCTCCGAGAATTGCGACTCTTCAATATGGATTGCTTCATATGCAATCACCAACATGGTTACATGTAGTTGCCTGCAAAATAGGCAGATACTGTAAGCGGCTTATATTTTCGCGCCCCAATTTCGGCGGTGACGTACGATATTTTCAGAAACCAAGCAGTCCACTTGGAAATTCCATCCAAACAAGGCTATTAATGAAATCATCACCAGAAAATCGCCTCAAAAAATTCTTTGCTCAGTCGAGCTGAAATTTCCCCAACCTAGTCCAAAATGTAGACCGAATACTATATTGAGCTGTACGTGGTGTAGTTCGGGTCTTGAGTTAGTGTATTATTTCCAGACTGACTGCACCCCCGCCGGCCTCAAACACCCCTCGTCTCACTCCTGTGGTAGTTCTTAATGAGATCGGTTTCTGCGCCGCAAAATGTTCGCTAACGCTCGCAAAGTCTTTGACCCTATGCTCTCTAAATGACTTGAGTAGGAAATCGATGCCGTATATCTATGTCAGTATGCCGCAGGGCTCTTATTTAGTATTGCGACTTAGCTAGTCTTTATTAGGCTGCAAAATACTCGCAAATTAAGATTTAAGGCTTTGGTACCGTGTGCTAATTAAGCTCAATTTCTACCATCAGCAATAGCTGCGCCTTTCTATAGCACATGTATATAGTGCTCAAATTTGAGTGCAGTTGCACGTGAGAAATAGTACTAGCACCATGATTTCACAAGCACATTCCTATTTTTTGTATTACAATGGAACACTTATATATCACCTCATGAGTTATGACCCTATCATAGCTGAAGCAGTAATAATAAAAAATAACTCCACGTGGCTAAGAAAAACTGCTTGCTCAGATTCGCTAGGCAGCTAGAGTTTTGAGATACTAAGACCAGTGTTCAATTTTATGCTACAAGGGTTGGTACAATAAAAATACCAGGTAAACTATCAAAAACAATTATAACACCAACAACCTTGTGATCAATTGTTTGTGTGTGAGAAAGGAGAATATAGCAAAGTGGCAATCCGTGTCATCAATTGAGGAGAGCCAATTATACTAAAGAAAATGAGATCACATACTGAACCTACGATAGCCGATGCCGCGCAATCTATCAGAAGCTTGTCTTAATAGCAGTAATTTAATTGTAGATTTTACATTTATTCATAGCTTCCGCTGGCTTAGCGTGATTGTTTATAGAAAACACCACTTGCTGCCCACACACTCTGCATAGATGAATAGTATAGTGTTTTTAACAAGTTGCTTTAGGCTTCCTTTTGATTCTGTCTCTATAAACAGTTATTACCAGTGTTGGTAACTGATGCAGCTGGAGCGTTACAACTTTTCACAGGGATAGTGGTGCAAGCACATAAGGATCAACTTACATTTGATAGTCCTCAAACCTATAATTCGGTTTTTAGCTTAGGATTCCCACTTCCCTCTTTATTACATAGCTGAAAATCTGAACAAAATCATTCTAGGGACCTTTACCTTTGAGACCCCAGGGTACCGGTACTATTTTACAGTTCAGTCAAGTGTGGCAAATGTAGATCAAACGTTTTTGCTTGTAAAAAGAGAAATGTATCCGGAATGGATTTGAACCGTGTTACCTTGTGATTCAACCATTTCTAGTGATTTATCCACCTAGGACCACAGCGCCTCTAGTTCGGTTAAGAAGATAAAGTTTTAAATTATGATTATGAGCTTCAAATGGAGGATTCTTGAAGAAAAAGTTATTCTTACTGTATCTGACAATTCTGTAATCTAGATTTGATGTTAACGGCATATAATTTCTTTGTATTCTTTTTGTGTTTGTTTAGCGTGATTAAATTCCAAAAATGCTTGAATTTTGTGCATAAATTGATTTGATTTGACTATGATTGCGAAAAATTGATGATTGATATGATTGCATAAATGGGACAGTTCTAAGTGAAGATAGAAATACTTGATGCAGGACAAGGATTTTCAAAGCCACGACATCTACTTCTATACTGGTCAAAACTTAACCATGCTTTGCTCTATCCAGGTGGAGATCAAGGCATCTGATCAAAACATGTCGTTAGAGTAAAAATTCTTTATCTCTATTGATTAAAGATGCATAATTTTGTGCCATGTATTATTGTTTCTATCAATATTTCATATGTTGTGTTTACTGTATACGCTGTAATTTTTTGGTACATTTAATTTTGTGATGGTGGATTTTGCTTTCAAAATTATTCGCGAAGTGTATATCGTTGCAAAATTTATTATGTAATATTTGCAATTCACTTCTGTACAGAAGAAAATATCATTTGAGGTGAAAATTTTTCAGTTTCATAAAAACATGAAATTCACTGAATAATAAAAAATACTGCGAAAATATTCAGTTATGGAGGTTAATATACAATTGTAGTATACGGTTTTCCATTCTTCTGTTCCACCCTGATAACTCCAATATGTATCTTTTTGAGCCACAAACCAAGTTGCAAAGTTATCAAGCGCAAATTATCTTAATGACAAGAAGGTATTCATTGTTTTGTTTATTCCTGCCTTTAATCAAAATCCCATTTTATCAAACTGGCCGTTTAGTTAAAATGTGTTATTCTCCAGGTTAAAATAAAATTTGAGCATTTAAGTGTTATTTATTGCCCAACCAAATGTGGTACATTTCTCAGGTAATAATTGTTTGATGGTTAAATAAATTACCCAAATCATGTGAGAAATTAAAGTTTAGAAAAGTCTGTTTGGCTTAATTTAAATGAACATACAAGACTCTAACCACCACCAGTTTCATAGACAGGGAAAAAAAGGAAGACATTTTTCCCTTGTTACTTCAACATATTTCATCATTATCCCAATAAATAATTCTTGCCTGCTTCCTCAACAAGCGGACTACCAAGTGACTGCCAAGTCGACTACCCATCCATTCACAATAACGGATGGATACGTATGTTATCCACTTCGCACATCACAAACAATAAGCAGTAAATAACATTGTGTAGTGTGGTTCCTACTTCATTGCTCAATTCAATAAAACATTTTTTACAGAATTCAGTTACTATAGGAATAAATATCCAATTTGGAAGGGAGGCCTTTTCAGACATCACCAGGTCAATTCAATGTGGCAGATTGGGAATAGGTATGTGGGCAGGCAAAGACTAAATATGTTAAGAAAACAAGATCTTTCAAGGGTAGACATACAGTACAAACAATAACACAAAAGTAGGTGTATTGTACAAAGGAAGGGAAGATTTTATTTTCCCATTTTATTTTTTGTCCCACTAAAGTCTTCTCTGCAAGAACTGAAATAAATTGCTCAGCGATATAACTTTGTCTCCTCCACCTGTTACATAGAAATATATTTATTATTGATACAAATCCTCTTCTTAATCTTTTAATTTGTGCCTCTGTTTTATAAAAAGAAGGCATTCACTTCATAACAACATGGAAGTTTTGTTTTGGAATGAAATGACATTTTACATGACATATATATTCTCTACTACACAGCATGACAAGAATCTTGGTGGGGTGGGAAGAGATGAATATGAAAACTTGAACTAAAACATTGAAATAAAAGTTTACTTATAATGTATGCCAACAATCAGCGATGTGCTGATAATTTTCTGTGATGATATACAATTCAATATGATTAAAAGTCCATTATTTCCTTATGGCTGTATACAATTGCTTTTTAGGCACAATCCGACATCGTAAAACAATGTTCATGCTTAAAAGGTAACTGATTACTCAAAAGGCATTAATATACCCCATTTCATACACAAGACTGTCTTATGTTTAAGGACAACATTAATCAGGGGGTGTGAGTGACCACAAAAGAAGCTTGAATGAAAAGCAGCTCCCAAACTTTTGTACAGAGGAAAAAGCTTAAAATTTGCTGAAAAAAAAAAAAAAGACTTTGAAAAAAAAGACTAAATCTGAACTTAACATCGTGTGCTGCATATTTTCAAAATTTGGTCCAGAATATAGGTCTCTTAAGAGCGAAAATTCTTGGTAAAAAATGCAAACTACAGACAATAATTGTACGCAGAAAGACAGCATTTTTCATGATTAGACTGTTGGTGGCAATTTGCGATAAGGCAAAAAGGTTAACTCTTTTGTGTAAAAAAGCCTTACTGGTATTAATATGGAATTTGCGGACACTGGATCCTACAAACATG
>CALNVZ010001560.1:0-13026 GCA_940671915.1 Paracentrotus lividus
AAAAAAATCCCCCTTATCTGGAGGTTATTCATCAGTGGCGGATCAGGATTTGATTACAAGGGGGGGGGGCGTGGGCCCATTATTTTTTTTCCGTTACATCGGGCGAGCAAAAGGTACACTCAGATATTCACGTCACGCTGGCCCGAGCGAATTACAAGGGTGGGGGGGTAGGTGTTAATACCTTTTATTGGCTTCGGCCATTAAAGGAGTCATTGTGTATCAGGCCTAGGTGCTAAGCCTTGGGGTCATCGGCCGCTCATCTATTTTTGCTCTGCTGGCCCCCCCCCTTTTAATTTTTTCTTGTTTGCCTAGAGAACCCCCCCCCCTGAAATCCGCACATGTGAATACTTCTCATATCGTCATATTGTTTCACATTATTTTTCTGAAACATTTATGTGCTAAAAACCTCAAAGACATTGCTTCAAATGACGTGGGTTAAACTTGGCTGTCCGAATACCGAACTGGGTTTACCTACTTTGATCCTAGGACGACGACCAGGCGGTGGGCCGGGGGCCCGCCCCCCCCTCCCCCCCCCAACGACCATAACTAAAGCCTTTAATGAGGGGAGGGCCCACGAGGCCGATTTTTCTCATATTGTATTTTGCAATATACTGCTCAAACGCCTTTTTTAAGCAAAAAAAATACATAAATGACGAAAAGTAAAAATAAGGAAAATATATAAAACTAAAGTTTCAAAATTTCACAAAGAAAAGAGGCCTCGTGGACCCTCGGCCTCCTGGGCCCTCGGCTTCCTGAGAAAAATAGTCGGCCTCGTGGGAATACTAGAAAAGTTCCCCTTTATTTATTCCATATATTTTTTGAAACCCCAAATTTTCGGCTCGCGCTTCGCGCTCGCATATACTAAATCATAATGCACAAATAACTCCAATTTTTACCTTAAAAAAATTCAGCTCTTTCAGGTCTATAATACACAATTAATAACTAAATAATGCCCCTTTATTTATTCCATATTACTTTCAAAACCCCAAAATTTTCGCGCTCGCAGATACCAATTCAGAAGCCTTAGGGTATATAATGCACAAATTATTCAAAATTTTCAGCTCGCGGTTCGCGCTCGCTGATACTAAATAGGGTCTATAACACACAATTATCTATAATACTAGAAAGTGCGCCTTTATCTTATAAAACCCCACATTTTCGGCTCCCGCTTCGCGCTCGCGGACACTAAACCATAATGCATAAATAACTTCAATTTTCGGCTCGCAGTACCAATTCAGTAGGGTATATAATGCACAATTAACTCAAAATTTTCAAAATTTTCAGCTCTATGATACACAATTATCTACAATTTTTTATACTAGAAATGCCCCTTTATTTATTCCATATATCTTTTAAAACCCCAAATTTTCGGCTCGCGCGAGCTGATACTAAATTATATTGCACAAATAACTCAAATTTTTACCTCTTAATTTTCAGCTCGCGCTTCGCGCGCGCGGATACTTAACCATATAAATGCACAAATAACTCCAATTTTGAACTCAAAATTTTCGGCTCGCGCTTCGCGCTCGCAGATACCAATTCAGTAGGGTATATAATGCACAATTAATTCACATTTTTACCAAAAAGTTTTCATTTCACGCTTCGCGCTCGCGGATACTAAATAGGGTCTATAATGCACATTCGTAAAAGCATCAATTAAAATGCAATTTTTTGGGGCGCACCCCCTATACATCCGAGTACATTTCTCTTTATGCCTCTGGTCTCCATTGCCCCCTTTTCAGGAAACCCCGACTTTCAACTTCGTTCCACCGCCTGTGGCATAACAACTTGGGCATAACATGCCGTTCTTCTAAGTAATTAAATGGCATAGTTTGCGCTCGCAGCGTCTGATGTAATTATAATTGGGGTATTAATCGTAGCCTATTCATGATGGCAATTCAAAATACATATTCAAACCACTAAATTTTTGTTTAAAATATTCCGATTTTTTTTTTTAATTATTTATTTATTAATTTTTTTTTGTTGCTAGTATATATTATTATTTTGTTTTCATAGGAGTAAAAATGAAATTGTTTAAATTCCTAGTTTTAGGTCAGTTTGCTCGCTGCGCTCGCAAGAATTTTTTTCTTCAAATTTGGGCCCCCCCCTCTGGAAAATCCTGGATCCGCGCCTGGAGTCTGTCCGTCTTGTTTCGAAATAAAAAGAAAATGTATACGGAAGGATACATTCACATGGGCCATTGGATCAGTCATAATGAGCCCTGTCAAAATAAATAACACCTTTTCTTTATTTTTGTCTCTTCATCAAAAGTCGAGCAAAGTCAACCAATCCGCCATGTTCAGGTGGGTTCTGGAGGGCATACTAGTACCAGAATTCGGTGTCGTCTTAACCTAACCGATGATATCTCTCTGTTCGACAGGCGTGGCATGAAAGATTTTTCTCTTTCTTATGTGGATGGCTATATGAAGGAAATCCACGGAGAAATCGCGGAGGAATATGGTAAATATTAATATGTAGTTCCTTTTTTTTTTATTTATTTTTTTTTACTTTCTTGGGGAAAATTTGATTTTGTTGCTATTTGGCTCGGGTTTCAAATTTTAAGCACGCTCATTTACTTTCTGTGGGAAAAGTGAGTGTACTTGTTTTGTATCACGGCCGAGGAGATAAAAAAAAGAAATGATTTGTTTTTCTTATATCTAATTTATATTAAAAGGTATTTAATATTCCATGTCTTCTGGTTTTTCTACATTTTCGCTCGAGCTCTTCGTTCGTATAATTTATTCATAGGGATTAGGGTTTTCAGCTTGCAAGTATTCACGGATCCATGATATCGGAGCGGGGGCCAAATTATATTTTTTTTTAAATCATGCTAGCGGTGCTGCAAGCAAATGAGCTCGAAGCGCGAGGCGACTTTTTCTTCGATATACGAGGGTAAACAAGGCATTTAAACCTAATTTTGAGCCCTGTCAGTTATTTATTTATTTATTTATTTTTTTTTTTATTATTATTATTATTATTATTTTTTTTTTTTGGGGGGGGGTGGCTGTTATGGCCCCTTTCACATCGCGGTCACAGATCGCGCTACCGCGACAAAACTTTGAAATGACGTATACTCCGCAGTTGTATTTCATTGTTCTATACCCAACGAAAAAAGTAAGTCCCCCTAAACGAACCTCAATAATTTCCTTTTTTAACCAACAGGAGTTTTACAAATTTTATTACATGTGTTTGGTAATTTTTATCAGGTTCCTAAACGAACCTCAATAAATTTTTTTTAACCAAGAGGAGTTTTACAGATTTTATTACATGTGTTAGGTAATTTCATATCAGGTTCCATTTTAGTGAATTTTACTGAAATTCGTTAAGTCATGTTTCAATGAGCAGAGTCAAAAAGCATAACTGTCACTTTTCAAAAGTCACAAATTTAATTTCATAATTTTAATTTAATAATATTGGAACAAATTCAAACTTTTCAACAAAAGATATGTTCAGAAAGTTTGTTGCAAGTAATTTCTAACACACCAAATGACTTCTTTATTAAATTTTACGGTTGGATGAGCATGAGGTAAAATTTCCTAAAACTGCATTTTTACTTGTTTTTATTGTTAAGAATCATTGATTATGATGGAATTTCCATTATGGAAGTTTTTAACAATCTCCCTCAATTCACGGTAAAATAAACACTATATATAAAAACAAAAAAAAGAATAATTTCAAATTTCTTAGGTAAGTATTGTTCCAGTTTGTGCAATAGAAATAATTTTATCAACACTTTTTTGTTAAGTGTTTGTCAAATATATATATATTTTGTTTTTTAAATAATGCTACGGCCTTTTTATTAAAATTTCACGCTGCAATGAACACGTGATATGTGAAAAGCCATTTTTCGTTTTGTGAGCTAAAATTCAATTTCTTTCTTTGGATAACTGTTACAAGACTTCTTAGATAGGTAATTTGATGTGAGTTTCACGAAAATTCCAGTGTTTTATGCTTCAGTGAGCAGAAGTTTATGAGAAAATTATGTAAATAAAAAGAAAATGTTTAACTTAAAAGAGCTTTGGCCCCACTCCGTGCCTTGTCAGGTACTCAATTTGGCGTTCGTTCCTCTTAGTTAATACCAGCATGAAGTTGTGTGCCAAGTTTCATGAAAATCTCACAGCAGAATTAACAAAAATCATCAATGAAATTGAGCCGAATCTCAATTTTGTTAACATTTTTATTTCCTCTTTATTGACATTGTGTACAATCTTGAGGGAATATGAACAAACCCCTAATCAACGTGTTGGAACTTTTTAACAAAAATGTGTTGAGTAACATCGTTTGGCAGTAATGTTTATACACTCATCAACTAACCTATGTGCGAAAATGAGATAAAACAGTTACGTTGTGCATGAATAAACACACGTTAATGGCAAAATTGTCATTACAAAAGTCACAAAATTCCCCTTTAAAGTGTGCTTACTCGACCATGACACGACGAATAGTGATCATGTTGATGATAATATCTGATGTCAATTCTTTATATAAAATTGGTGGATTCTACCAATTTTGGAGGCCTGAACATGAGTTCTAACACAGTTCTAAAATTGTGCTCACTCATCCATGAAAAAAATAGTGAAATGTATCGGGTTTGGTGTTGGATGGTCAAATTTTGGATGATAAAACTACCAAAACAATTAAACACAAGGTAGAAAGAAAATTTTACAAAATCGTTAAATAGGGGGAGCTTACATTTTGTGCTGTGTTTAGATAATCAAGAAAAGATGAGAATTACATTTTAACAAAATATTATACACAATCAAAATCGGCAGGCAACAATTCGTTTTGTGATGTGTAAATTCTTTGATGGAAACAGGGATGTATAAACCTATAATACCTTCACAATATGATTGGTTTTATTTACATATTATGATACATTATGTACACATATGACTACATGTAATATTCATGTCAGGTGGAGCTTCATTATTTCTGTAGCTCCTAAATTTAACTCCTAAACTAAATTTTTTTTAAATAGTTGGTACATTTTTAGGCAATTTGGTCGAATACTATAATATTGTTTTAATGTGCCTCTTTCTTCTTTCCTCAATTATTGAACATTCAAACAGATAATGGCATTCATATCCAATTTTATTCAAATTACAAAGTTGAAAAATTCTGTTTTGTCGTTCTATTCCATTAAATCGACCTGTCACATCTGCTGATCTATGATTCCCACATCAAAATTTTGTGAGAATAATTCTGTAAGAGGGTGAAAGTATAAGCTAATATTTGTCAAAACACAATGTGGTGGTAGCAAAGATATGAATTCGGTATCAGTGGATAGAATATGAGTTAAATTTTTATACCCACACTGTAAAAAAAATATTTGTGCAGTTATTGGGTGTCCGGACACTCAATTTTAACCAGCCATTTCAAAGGGATTACAAGCAAATTCTCTGTAGTTTTTTTAGAACAATATGTTAAAAAAATATTGTGGAGAACAAAATTAATGTTGATGATGATAAGAAATATTTAGCATATATTTCGGGCTCCGATTTTACTCTTTTCTGGGATATCAAAAATAATAATGAATTTCTGTTTATTACAATGATTCCCTTAGTCAATTTCATATCTTTCTCACTCAATACAGATAGAGAGCGAGATCAATTTACTTATACAAGTTTTCTTAAGGAAGAAGTACACTGTCCTGTATTTGTCTATAAATACCAGTAAGTATTATACAGGTATTGAATGTCTAAAGGCTTAATTTAACATTTTCATTTACCCGACAAAGTTACAATTCCCCAAGGCATTATTTTTTACCCATAGCGCGCTGCGCTGAGGGAAAATATAGTATCGAGGGGAAATATATCTTTGGAAGAAAAAGGAAGTGTTATTATTAAAACGATATATCAGTCAATGTAAGTGATAGTAAATGGGGAATCTTCATTTAGACCGAGATCGAAATTTAAATGTGGAAATCGACTTCACCTATATGACGTCACAATGCATGGGCGGAGGTTTTAAAGCCACCCGCGTAAATTTAGCAAAAGTGCGTAAAACTTAATGTGACGTCATATGTGATGCGTCACGTCGAAAGGAGAGACTAATCGCGATTTTTGAAATCCATTTTATTTGATATTATTGATCCCTGATTCATTGCCTTGAATGTGAATTATAAACCGACTGTAAAGAGTAAATAGAAGTGGAGATTATTGCCTCTGAACCGCGAGGATAATTGTGCTCTGGAAATCAAAATCAAGAGAAAACTCTCGAAGTTTGACTTCCATTGACTCCGAGCCAGAAAAATAAGACCATTTGTCACCGCTCACTCACCGAAATGCTCCTGCAACCATTTGTTACAAGGTGAAACGTATTGACCAATTGAGGAGCTGCATTCAGATATACAGAGAAACATACTCGTCCGGTCACGCTGATCGAGGCAAACGCAGCAAGCGATGTTGTCTAAATAACATTAATCTTCTCAAAAAAGAACTAAATTGGTTAGTGTTTCTATATCTTCGTTCAAATAATAAAACGTATGCTTCTTTCTAATTGTTTAGAAAAAGTCCGCTCTTTTTAAAAAGTGTTTACCAATCCTGGCGCTAAATTAGTTTTGAAACAAAAACTTTAAAACCTTTGGGGGGTTTTATTCCGATGTTTGCGTGCGTTCTTTGAATGTCAATCGCGTATACTCTTACTCATTATATAAGCGGTCATTTTGATCTGAATCTGTTGGAAATTTCGACACATAATAAATTGCGTCTATATACTAACATATTTTTAACAGGGGTTTATGGCATTTGTTTTATATCTCTTGAATAAGGTATAGATAGGAGATACTGCTCTCAAATGTTTTAAGAATATTGGCCTCACTAATGTATTTAGCAATTTCTCTGATCACGTGTTTAATGAGTGGCTAGGTTTAGCTTTAAGACATGGAAAATAAACACTAAATGATTTGCTCGATCTCGTCTTTTATGATCAAACTTGTACCAGGTAATAAAAGATATTAATAATTTTTAGAATGAATATTTTTAAGAGTAAATCGATTTTGTTTCGTCGTGTTTAGTAAAACGCTACTTCTTAAACCGTTACTTTTGTTAAAAATAACTGCAGAAGACTTAACCTAAGTAACTTGTATCAGAAGTATTATCACGGTCAACCTCTTGTATGCTCTATGTTCCCTGATGGAACCAAATTTGTTAATTTTTTTTTTTTTTTTTTTTTGGAGGTTTTAATTTCCATCAGGACAAGATATCGCGGCCCCCCCACTTAAAATAAATGCTGAAAATTAAACAATTTTCCATTTTTGGATCAAGATAGCTATAAGTCAAACAAAAGTAGCTTCTCCCCACAAACCCCCCCCCCCCTCTCCCCCACCCGATGTTAGATTTGACATCGTTTGCGTGCTCCGCTATTCTCGGATGAAAAGCTTATTCACGCAGGTTGTTGGCATCGGCACGCACAATTTCTGAGTGCAGCTAAAGAGAGTTTAGTTCGCTATTCGCTCACAAAAACGAAACAAAAATCCAGTTGAAATCACACATCACATGACAAAGCCATGCGTAGTTAAGGGTGGAGCTAAACGGAGAGGGGAAATGAGCGTGGACGTTCGCTTGTATGTCCGGAAAAAAAAATTATGACCGAAAAAAACCCTCGCCGAAAAACTGCTTTTTTACCACTTTCCCGTTACCATTTTCACTCATTTTTTTAACAGAGCAAAGATGAAGCTTGGTAGAACCAGAAAATCAACAAAAAAAATTTCCTCAAAATTTTGACTTTTTTATTAGTTTGTCGATTTACTCGGATCTTTGATCTGCGACTTCTCTCTCATTTCGACAAGACGTATCACATATAAGTGAATATAACGTTTTCGTTGACCGCCTTTAATACACACATTTTCGATTGACGTGACGTCATATCAGGAAATATAACGTGACGTCATGTCTATGAATGTAACGTTTCCTTGGACCGGTAACAAAATTATAACGTTTGCGATCCACATACCCTATTTGATATATGAAATTAATTTGAAGCAACACCAAACTATAATCATGTCGTCTCTTATTTGATACGGTTAACGAAATTCTGTATTCTTGCTTGCAAGTTTTACAATTTTACTTCAACCGTTGAATCATTCGCAGGAATTTTGGACATAATGAAGCCATGACATTTCTTGATGAGTTTACACAACGGCTTCATCATGACCATGGTAGGTATCATGCACTACTTCTTTATTAGAAATATCATAATAGTTTGCCAATGCCAACCATTTTGTAACCTGTTAAAATTATAAATAAACTAAGAATTTTAAGATTAGTGAGTAGTACCGAGTGAGTAAAACAAAATAATAACAACAACAAAAAGCAAAACAAAAACAAAAACAGAAATAAACTAAACACAACAACAAAAAAGTAAATTCCCTTTATTTCTGATATCAATAATCTTTTAACCAGGCGGAATTGAAAAAAAATCTAGTCATATGTCCGTGTAAGTAATTTTATTAGCTGCCATGTAAGTGGTTTTTAGGAAGAATCATTATGACTTGCCATGCTTCACTGAGCAATGGTTGAAGGAAAAAATGTCATATTTGAAGATCACAAGCAGATTATTACAACTTTGAATAAGTGATTTCGGAACAATATTCACATTATTCAACATCACACTTGTCAAAAAGATGCTACATAATGTGCCATAATATACAAAAATGAGTTCATGGTCAAATTTCAAAGTCAAAGTTGTGTGAGCACGGTTGAAATTGCATAAAACTGCAGTTTTTGTGAAGTTTACGTGATATATTCGATCAAACATGATATATTTCCTGTTTTGGAAGTGTATTCAGACTTTTGCTAAACAAAATTAATAAAACAACAAAAAGTAGGCCATTTTAAAAATTATGTTCAGGTATTGCAGTAATTTTATGCACTAAAAATCATTTCAATGACATGGGGGGGGGGGTTATGTTATATCCTTGGGACATGTGTCAATGATCCTATGGTACTAATTGAAAATTTCATGCTTCAGTGAGCACGTGACACTAGAAAAGCTCTTTTTTCATGTATGGACTAAAATTTGAATTTTTACTTTGATTAAACAGGATGATTGTTTCGGGAGAGTACCTACAATTCTATTTTCACAAAAATCATGATGTTTCACGCCTCAGTGGGCACAACATACAAGAAAATCTTGCAAATGGGAAGAAAGTCTAGGGCTCCGCCGTGGTTCAGTAACTTACCTGATACGCAAGATCATGTTAGTGACCATCTGGAGCTGTGTGTGTCAAGTTTCATGGAATAACTCATGGTAAAATGAACAATAATCATCAATGAATTTATGCCGAATTTCACAATTTTGTCAAGCATTGATTGCCTCCTCCATTGACATTATCTACAGAGGTTTAACAAAAACTGAAATTTGGCATATTTCCATTGTTAATTTTTGTCCATTTGATTGCGAGTGATTTCATGAAACTTGGCACATAGCTTCAACTGATCTCCAACTAATAATGCCAAATGCCAAATTACGTATGCGATAAGTCACTGAACCGTGACGGAGCTCTAAACTTTCTTCTCATTTGCAAGATTTTCTTACATTTTGTGCCCACTGAGGTGTGAAACATCGGGATTTTTGTGAAAATAGAATTAGAGGTACTCCCCCAAAAAAGGTACCAATTCAAATTTTAGTCCATACGTGAAAAATAGCTTTTCCAATCTCACGTGCTCACTGTTGAAGTATAAATTTTTGAATAAGTGCCATAGGATCATTGACACAAGTCCAAAGGTTCTAAACATAACCAAACAAATGTTATTGAGATGATTTTTAGTGCAT
Organism: Paracentrotus lividus; assembly: GCA_940671915.1. Lineage (NCBI taxonomy): Eukaryota > Metazoa > Echinodermata > Echinoidea > Camarodonta > Echinidae > Paracentrotus > Paracentrotus lividus. The sequence goes on from CALNVZ010001560.1 coordinate 9,775, forward strand.
AAAATTTCTGCAATACCTAATCATAATACAAAAATGGCATATTTTTGGTTGTTTTATTTGTTTATTCAACTGTCAGTGAATTGTTAGCAAAAGTCGGGTTACACTTCGAAAACATGAATTTAGTAATATTTGATCGAATATACAACGTAAACTTCCCAAAAGCTGCAGTTTTTGCAATTTTAACCCACTGCTCCCTGCTCACTCAACCGTGAAACTGGACCATGAACTCATTTTGTATATGTTAGGGCGCAAATGTGGCATCTTTTTTTAACAAGACTGATGTTGAATAATTTGGATATTGTTCCGAAATCACTTAATAAAAGATGTGATAATCTGCTTGTAAACTTCAAGAAATTACATCTTTGCATTCAACCATTGCTCACTGAAGCATGACATGATGATTCTTCCTAAAAATCGCTCACATGGTAGCTACTAAAATGACCTAAACGGAGATATACTTAGATTTTTTTCAATTCCTCCTGGTTCAAAAATTATTAATATCTGAAATAGGGGAAACTTACTCCTTGTGTTGTGTTTATATACTTCATATTAGTGGTCAATTTTATTTTGATAAAATCTCTTGCCTTGAACACATAACTATACCATTTTTATGTGGTTTATGTTTACCAACGGATAATCAGGAGGTATTCTTTGCGCGTATACGGACAATTACCTCCCGGAAATTTACCCCTGGACAATAAACGAAGAGTATAAGTCTTCGCTTATAAGGTCTAAGTTCGAATAACGTGACGCTAAAAAACCTGGAAATAGTAGAAACTATGTATTGTTTGCAATTTTTACCTTATTTACAGGTCATAGGTCAATTAACAGTGTTAAATGAAATATTTCAAGTAACACGGCCCAATAAGACTAAGGTTATAGAGAAAAAACTTTGGCCAAAACGTCTTTCTTTAACTTTGACCTTTGACCTGTTGGTCGTATAAGCTTAACTTTGTTGGCAACTGACATGAATATGTTGAACTTGATGCTATCAACCAAAAAATATAGTTCGACATATTTTAGTTGACACATTTGACCTAGAAATAAGGTCAAAGTTCATAGAAAATTTGTTTTTTGCCAAATTAATGCCATTTCCAGGTTGTTAATCATCGTATAGATTTACCTTTGACCTAATTTCAAGGTCATAAGGGTCACCGGAATGTGGCAACAATATTAGGCTAGTATGATTCACGTTTTAATCTTGATTAGTTTTTATTAATATTGTCTATGGATATGTCGTGTCTGATCGTCGTTCAACTTGACTCTACTATGCATTGCATAAATAGGCCTAAACTAATTTGCGTATTGCTCAAAACTGACTGGTCGGGTGAAAAAATGATAATTGACTTAATTGCTAGTTATAAAATCACCTACAATTTGATACCAAATTTGACACAATTTGAACAAAATTATGTTTATGTAAATGAAGCCTGACCTTTGACCTTCATTTATGGGTCACAAAAGGTCAATTAAAAAATTGGCGACATGTATTTTCTGATTCGTGTGATCAAGTAGAACATAAATTATATATAGATGGTGCCAAACATTAACATGACTTGCAAACGAAACCTATATTTTCCCCATTGGATCTCGATCACACTATTTCAAAAACGCTCCGCGGCCCCTGCCTTCTCCATTCAAATTGTGTCAGTTTTCCGCATTTGTTCGAAAAGCCGATTTATCGGCTTTTGAATAGAATCCCGAAATCTCTATACGGCTTAAAGTAGACAACTGGAGAGTCAAAACTGCTTTTAATTGCAACAAGATTCATACCACTGCAACGAAAAATCTTTACTGATTCAGAATATCTAAACCCCTTGTCAAAATCTGTTTTAAGATCTGGAGTTATCACCTTTCAAAGAAGGCCCCCATTTTCAGGCTTCAGCGTACCGCGCAAGGCGTAGAGATTATGACGTCACACCTTGGGCACCCGTACCGTGTCCACTGTATGCACGTATCCTGCACTGTGCTATATTCGCGTTACATTGCACATTGTGATTCTTGAAAGTTTCTTTTTCTCTTCTCATCTCATGCTTCTCCCCAGCCCTGACTAACTGGTCAAAGGTGATATATCTGCCGACTGTTCCTCTACCATTTATCTATATAAGTTAATCCGTTTCAATAATGAATTATATTTTCATTATATTAACATAATTAGAATAGGCCACTTCAGCAGGAGAAGTGAGTGAAAAAAAAAAAAAGATAATAAACAAAGTGACATTGTTTCATTGTGGACTGTTCAAATCACACTTTTTAGTTTGTGTCCAATATATGACAAATTATTGTAACCAATAATCCTCCTATATTGTAAGATTATCATAATCTTGAAATTGCTCGTTTGTTTTGTAAGTCTTATATTATTGGCTGTGCAAGATCCCGAGACCAATTTCATCCGTTAGCTATAACAATATTGATCCAAATTCTTTGGATGAAATAGCTCCTTAGTTCTTCAGTTACAGTATGCGAAGCTTTTTTCATGGTTTTAGATATTGTTCAGAATAAATAACATTATTTTGTAGATTCGACCTTGTTGCAAATGAATTTGACAGATTTTGCATTTGTAATAAAAAGCAGCAGTCTTACGAGAGACGACTGTATATTCCATCCGCTCCTGCCGGAACTGATATACACTACCCCATCCTGTTGCGTTGTGTAAGAATTAGCCAAACTAATTAGTAGACTGTAAAATATTGCAAACAATTCAATGCTTACATCATTGATTCTTAAATATTCTGTCTCTTCAATATATATTGATTTTATTTTTAAGGAAGTTCTGGTCTTGTAGCCATTGAATTTCGATAAATAAGGAAATTTTGGAGGAAATGTGACATGACCAACCTTGTCAAATTAATGATGGTAGTGTTAATCCGTGTAAGTTAGTTGGAAGTCATGACGGTGGCATGATTATATTTTGCTCTAAAACCTTATTTGGGGGGAAAGGGGGAAGGGGAGGGGATTCATATTTTAAAAAAATCATATTAAAATCATATAGATTCAACACAGAATAAGTCTTCTTAAGAATGAAGTCGCTATAAATTTACGTGGAATTTTAAGCATTATATCTCCCAATGTCAATGGGAAAATTAAACGATTCACCAACAACCAACGGGCCGCACCGTTCCCGGCCCCTCGGTGAGAGATGAGCACGGCAATTCGTGCTTTTATCACATATCAATTCTACTCTATGTAAAATGTAAAGTTAACGTATACCAATGTGCGGCATTATATCGTAATTAAACAAGGCGCGTCCAT
>CALNVZ010001561.1:0-18887 GCA_940671915.1 Paracentrotus lividus
AACATACAGAATACCATAATATTGATTTCCCCAAAAAAACCATACAGCAAACCTATATGGTATTTGTGCCAAAAAAATACAAAAACCATAAATGGTATTTTGGCCAAAAACCATACATCAAACCATTTTACATATGGTATTTGTGGCCAAAAAAAAAACTACAGAAATACCATAATATGGTATTTGATGCCAACCATACAGAAATACCTATATGGTTTTGTGCCAAAAAAACCATAAGCAAAACATACATATGGTATTTGTTGCCCAAAAACCATACAGGAAATACATATTGGTATTTGTGCCCAACAAACATACAGAAATACCATACATATTGTAATTTGTGCCAGAAACCATACAGCAATACCACATATGTATTTGTGCAGAAAACCTACAAGCGAACACCTACATATGGATTTGTGCCAAAAAAAACCATTACAGAAATGCCATCATTTATGGTATTTGTGCAAGAACTTTACAGAAATACCATTACATATGGTTATTTGTGCCAAAAACACATACAGCAATACCATACATATTTGGTATTGTGCCAAATACCACAGCACTGCTGTATGTATTCTTATGGTACCCTTTTCCTGTGTGGTATTCCCTATGGTACTTCTATGGTATTTGAAGTGTACCAAAAAATACCATAGGGAATACACAGGACATTCAGAAATACCATATGAATACGCACAGGACATTCAGAATACCGATAGAATACCACAGGACCATTTTTGTAGGGACAGGTCCCAAGACCGAGTCCCGGAGGACAAGCTTCCCCCAGGACAATCCCCTGAGGGACAACTTCCCCCTGGACAACTCCCTGGAGGAGACTTCCCCCGAGAGGACGCACCCCTGAGGTGAGGACAGCTTCCCCCGGAGGACAACTCCCCCGCAGGGACAACTCCCCTGGAGGACCAAAAACTTTCCCCCGGGGAGGACAATCTCCCCCGGAAGGATAGGTCCCCCAAGGGACAACTCCCCGATACATCTCCCCTCACTTTAATTCTTTATAACTATTGAATTTATGCCAACCCTTGGGTTTTCTTTCTGTTCATTATTACATTACTTTCCCCTTTCTGTATATGACAAGCGAGGATGTGAATGGTTGTTTAATTGTTAATTCATCCTTTGGAACCACCCTTCCAATCTATGAATGGCTTTACACTTCCCTCAAAAGGTTGTTAGGTTTTGCAGATTCAGGGTACCCAACGAAATGTGACCCTCAGAAAGGAAATTAATGAAAATGCAAAGAAATAAAGAAATGTTGAAAAAAAGGAAGGATGCTAAATGGGGAAATATGAAGCTACAGGAGTAGAAAAGAGCACGAAGGGCGAGTTGGCTACTATCTCTATCGTCTTCAGCAAGGGGGGGTGAGCACGATATAAAGCTTTAATTAATAATTATCACACCCAAACAAATTAGAATGGCGCAAAAGTTTAAACGAGAACACATTTTTTATTGATCAAAAATGAAATTCACAAAATCAATTTCCAAATCATCACTTGTTTTGTCATTTATTCAAGGAATAATGTATACAATCATGTCATTGGCGTTTAGATTTTACAGACAATTGTTATATCTGAATGGTGTGTGTTCATAAGTATGCCATTGCACAAGCTTTGCATTCATGCCGTGTCATCGCTATCATAAGGGTGTTATTGCAACTAATAGTTGGTATGATAATATCTCCAGAAGTTAGATGACAATTAAAAACATCTCGGTATATCAACCAATTTTTCAGTATTTCCGTCAACATATCCGATGAAATCATTTATAATTTTAGAACATTTGCTGAAACAAGCCAGAACAAAACAAAACAAAACCCTTGTATCAAATTATGTACATGTATGTTTGTATAATTAAAGAGGCGTGATATAAAATTTTCCACTTGACGATTCGCTCGAAAATCCTTTTTCTTTTTCATTTTTCTTTTCTTTTTTTTTTGGGGGGGGGGGGCTGAAAGAAAGATGATCGTCACCGGTTGTAAGAGAATAACAACAACAAAAATAGAACCATAAAAGTAAAAATATACTGCTTCGGGTCATTTTTAGTAAAAAAATTTCGGCTCGCGCTTTGCGCTCAAGAATCATTTTTTTTTTCAAAAGGTTCATTTTTTTTTCAGATTTCGAACCCCCGCAAAAATCCTGACCATTGACCTACATACTCTCAAATCTAATCAGATCATCTTCCTATGGTGATTTAAGATTGAAGTTGATATCTCTCTCTCTCTCTCTTTTGACGATAAAATGCGGTTCCAATAGCAGTACGCCTATACACACAGCTGCCAAACTATAACACCCTTCGCCGGAAAAAAAAACAAAAATGGCCAAAGATTTCGTATTTCCATGAATGGCTATTTCGGTTTAAAAAAATAAAATTTAAAAAAATCGCAAATGGAGCAAAAATTAACGAGTGCATGTGGATCTGTTCTCCGGAATGGTTGAGTTGTCCTCCGGGGGACTTGTCCTGCGGGGTAGTTGTGCTGCGGGGGAGTTGTCCTCCGGGGGAGTTGTCCTCCGGGGGAGTTTTACTCGGGGGATATGTCCTCTGTGGGACTTGTCCTCCGGGGGAGTTTTCATCGGGGGAGATGTCCTCCGGGGGAGTTGTCCTGCGGGGGACCTGTCCTCCGGGGGAGATGTCCTGCGGGGGACCTGTCCTCCGGGGGTGTTGTCCTCCGGGGGAGTTGTCCTCCGGGGGAGCTGTCCTCCGGCAGTTGTCCCCGGGGGAGTTGTCCTCCGGGGGAGATGTCCTGATACGCATGTTTGTATATATGTTTATATGTTCGGCCCTGCCTGAGTAACATCAGCGTCCTGGGCCATCTCTATATCTATATGTCTCATTTTGTATTGTTATATTGTTATTGTATATGCTTTTCATGGAAATAAAGACTACTTATATAGACATTTCCCCCTTTGCTAAAGCATAAAAGAAGCATACTTTGATTTGACTAATCATAAAGGCTGGGCGGTAGGTTATTTCTTTTCATATCAGCAATGTTTTAGGTCAGCTGTTATACACATAGACGCATTTGACACAATAAAACCTTGGTATGAAAAAAAAAAATAGGTATCTCCGGTAAAGAAGCATTTGGATTGAATTCGTATTGCAACAATAAACGTTGAAAATACAGCTACTGCGGCGCGCCATTGACATCCTTTATGCAAGATGACAAAAGCGGGGTTTGATCGCATTCTGCATACTTCGTAAGTTCTTGTCTCGTATACAGTGCGTCCCAAGAAAGAGTAAACCCAACTTTGAGACCCTCATATTAAGATTGTATGTCTTATGTGTTTAATGATTAGGGATATGTATTTATTTATTTCATTATCATGACGAAGAGTAAGGGTAGTATCTCACTTCGCAGAAACTACTTTGAAACTATTATGAGACGGATTTGGGCCTACTTGGAGACGGTTGTGAAAACTATTCCGAAGACATCTCCTCATACTCAGTCAATGCAACGTTTCTTTATGTTTATGAAAATTGTCACGGAGACGTCTCCGCGACGGAATAAAGTACTGGAGACGTCTCTAATACTTTTTATCCGTCGCGAAGACGAAGTGAGATACCTCAGTACCACACTTGTACCTGTTCTATCATGGATGACTGAGCACTTGAATTTGTGATAACTTTGTTGAGTGGTGGTGGGGAGGAAGGATACAGACTGGCAAAGGTGAGGACTCATGGTTTTCTACTCATGATACTCAGATCCTGTCAAGGGCATAGATCACAGTACTATCTCTTTTATGGTGGCGTACCAGGGGGGGGTGGAGGGGAGGGATGGCATAACCAGTACCTTCAGAACCTTGGGTACTTTCTTCCAAGTTTTGCCACAAGAAACCCTGACTTATAAGCATTCATTCATTGTTTTAGGTCAGTCCTCCTGGGTCTATTCATTCATTCAAGGGACAAAATATTTAAAAAGACTAATTAATTGCAAGGGTTGCTTTTGCTCAAACTTGGTATAATATACAATCAGACAAATTTTAGGATTTTTCTAAACCTAAGTGCTCAGTCGACCGTTACAATACACTTGTACGTTTAGTATATTTGAATATAGAGTGACTATTTATGATGAAATAAACATCAAAGTCACAAAACATTTCAATGTGACAGATGCTTTTAAAATTAGTTGTTTTTTCTGTGTCGCACTGTATATCAAAGCCCCATATACTAATTGAATCTTCCTTGCAACAATAGACGTTACAATGTCTCACAAGCCAAAGGGAACATGTTTGGTTACCATTGGCAACTTTTATTCAAGTGTTAGTGAAGAAGATAGAAAACGAGGGTTTGCAGGCATTTTGAAAATAGTGCCCTCTTTTAAGCTAACGTTCTAGATAAGCTCCCCGTAGTCCTGCGAAAACACCCTGGTGAAGGAAGCGAGACTCCAAGCGGAACGGACGCACTTTTTGCGGCGTCTCCGAGTTGGTGTCTTTTTGGCGCTTTACAATTGATTTACATTGGATTTTTTTTTTCTTGTTTCTTCTGCTATCTTGCTCTGAATTTATGATCTCACCTTTCGGAAATTATAATTGGATTTTGATTTCTTACGCATTTTGTAATATCCTGTCCTCTGGCTTTGTTGGAGCCACTCATTACTACGAGGTCGATACGTAGTATCGACCTCGTTAACCAAGTCCTTCGAAAAAAGTAGATTTTTTTTTTACCACTTTTCTGTATGATTTTACAATGCCTTTGATGACAAAGAACTACACCTAACGATCCTACAAACTTTTTTGTTTACTTTGTACAAATTTTAATAATATTTTTTTTGAATGTACACATAGAAAAAAGGGAGAAAACTCACCGCATTCACTGCCTTGTGCTGGCCGTAGTTCAACCCTATTAAATGGCGCCGTCAATGCACAACGCACACCAATATACTATATTGTTAAAAGAGTCGTCCCAAATCAACCCAATCAACTCGGCCTGTTACAAAAGTCGGTACGGTATCGCCATAGAGCAGGCTCAAATTGCATTCCTCGGTGGTACTATATCCATTGTGTGGGCAAGCTTGTGTTTCCTCAGATCATCGTACCTCAGCGAATGAAATAAATATATAGGTGGAGTTGACTCGAAGCTTCGCGTAATGCTGATCTTTTCGAAAGATTAAGTGAATCTCGATTGAAGTCAGCCTAGTATCGATAACTCTTGTTTTGGACTGTCAGCCTTTATTTTGAAAACAGCTTGTTAGTCCTCAAATTATTTACCTAGACGTGTGTGTAGTATATCTTCAAATTCGAAAGATAAAGTGAATCTTGATTGATGTCAGCCTGGCAAGTATTTCGCTAAACTTCTTCTTGCATTGATATTATGGCAAGCATTTGGATACAACTATTTTTGCCACTGCTATTTTTTATTTATATATTTGTTATTATTGCTTTTTCTTTTTGAAAATCATTCTCAGGCCTAATTGTTTATTTCTTGTCCTTCGCCCCCCCCCCCCTCCTCCTCATTTCTCTCCTTCTTTTTTTTATATATATATATATTTTTTTTCCTCCATACTTCTCTTCTTTTTCTTCTCTCTCTCTCTTCTTTTTTTCTCCTCACTTTTCTTCTTTTTCTTTTCTTTATTTTTTTTGTTTCTCTCTCCCTTCTGTTTCTCCATCATACTTTTTTTCTTTTTCTTCTTTCTTTTTTCCCCCCTCTCTCTCTCTCTCTGTATTTTTTTTTAATCTTTTTTTTTTTGTCTCCATCCTTTCTTTTTTCTCTCTCTCTCTCTAGCTCTCTTTTTCTCTCTCTCTCTCTCTTCCTTTTTCCTCCATGCTTTTCTTCTTCTTTTTTTCTCTCTCTCTCTCTTTCTATCTCTTTCCTTTTTTTCTCTCATTTTTTTTCTCTCTCTTTTTCTGTCTCTTCCTTTTTCCTCCATGCTTTTCTTTTTTTAATCTCTTCTTTTTTCTCTCACTCTCTCTTTCTGTCTCTCCCTTTTTTTCCTGCGTACTTTTCTCTCTCTCTCTCTCTTTTTCCCCTTCCCTTTTCCCCATTTTTTCACTCTGTTTTATTTTCTTTTCTTTTTTTCTTTCTTTCTTGTTTATTGTTTTTATTTTTTTTTCTTCTTCTTCGTCTTTTTTATTTAATTAGATCTATTTGCTTTGACCTCAGTTGATATATCGGTCAGCGATATAATCAGAATGGAATGGAAAAGTACTCTCGGAAGTAGTACCTTTACCATGAAATAGTACCGCAAGGCGTTATTTGTGTTTTCGCCCTCTACGTTCTTTTGAAAACAGCATGTTAGTTGCCTACCTAGACGTGCGTGTCGTATCTTCGAATTCATATTTTTAATTGTGAATTCAACTACTTTTTCAAGGAAATTCAGATGAGTGAATATGGAGGCAAGTTAATGGAGATAACAAAGAACCCACACATCAAGAAAACGGTACGTATAAGTCTTTATTTTCCGATTTAGAACCTAATTCATAAAACGTAATCACGATTCTGTAGTGTGGGTTGTGGGCTCAGAATGTAACGGTGGTAGCGTGGTTGGAGCGTGCAGAAAAAGCAACTTGCCGAGGTAAGCCCCAGTTTCTTTTTTGGCGGGAAATTTGCACCACAGTATATCCATAAGCATTGTTTTTAGGTATATGTGTTTATAATAATCTGATAATACTCATATATGTTACATTCATTATGTATTTTTAGTTTAAGTTAGCTTAGCTAAGCTAATCATGACCGATTCCTATTCATCGGACGATGAAGAAGCGTATTATGCTTCTTTTAGATCTCCAGGGACGCCTACTGTGGCGCCGGCGCCAAAAGCCGGCCCCAAAGAATTACTGAAGCCCAAATCCACAGTTATAATCAATCGGACAATTTGGATTCACAAGATGGTGATTCTGAAAATGATAATATAATTGATACCGATAGGCCTCACTCATGATACGATGTCAATACTTTAGTATTGACCTCGTGGACCAAACTGCCATATTTTTTGGAAATTTTGCAACCTTGTCAATGTTGATTTATCTAAGGTTTTTCTCCTTTTGGCAATCACTTTCTGCTCCAAAATTAGTAGTAACTGTTAGTATAATGTCTATGTCAATATAAGACACAGTGAATAAGTTTTGGAAAAATTTCAAATCGAAATCATTGGAAAAAAAATTAAAACATCACTGAATTTTTTCCCTCTCCCGCCCAAAAACGTGCGGGGAAATTTTCAGAAAGTGGACTTTAAAAATAATTTTTTATCCAAGAAGAAAAAAAGAAAACTTAAAAACATCAGGGATAGTAAAAGGAACATCCAAGCACTCAGTTATTGAAGAAAGATAAGTGAAAATGTGATTTTAAAAAGTGAAAAATTAAGTTTGTTTTCTGAAAGTTTTCTTACTGAGTCTTGTCAGTAGTCCCAGATGGTTCAGTTGCTTGTGTGATAGGCCTGATGATATAGAAATTGAACATGATAGTTGGAAAACCGTTTAAAAAACGCCATGGAGGAAAAAAAAGACCTACAATTAACAAGAACACAACAAAAAAGCAAAACAACAAAAGACGAAGAATTTCATCGTCAGCTCCAGAACTCGGGACACAAATCCGAATTAAAAGTAACCCCAATTCCAGTCACCTTCATGGACGCGATCTAAATGTAGCCATTGTTGCACTAGAGTCAAAAAACATTCTTTCCTTCAATCAAATTCGCATTGCGCGGGAAATTAACAATTGTGTAGGAGGAGTCAAATCGGTCACGAAAGAAAGAACTACGAAATCCCTCATTGTGAAATGTAAAAATGCAAAACAAGTAAAACAAACTCCTAGAGATCAATGAATTTGGGGGCATGCCTGTTAAAGTAACCCAATCAATGGAACAAAAGACAACAATGTCCAGGGGTGTTCTACATCGTGTTGATACAGATCTCAAAGAGGAAGAACTACTGGATTATCTGAAAGATCAAAATGTTTTTAGAATCAGAAGATTAAAAAAGAAAATAGAAGGCACTTTACAAGCAACTAAATCCATCGTATATTTCAATTCATCAGTAATACCAGAAAAAGTCCATTTTGGGTATGAAACTTATAAGATAGATTTTTATACCCCTCCAGCCTTGAGATGTTTCAAGCGTCAACAGATGGGTCACACACAACAAACATGTAACAGGAAAATGAAATGTGTTCGATGTGGGGGACCACACACCTACGAACAATGTGACAAAAAGGATATTAAAAAATGTGCAAGATGTTCAGGTGACCACTCAGCCGCTTACAAAGGCTGTCCGCTGTACAAGCTTGCTCAGGAAATACAGGTTGCGAAATTTAAAGAAGGGCTTTCCTACAAAGAAGCCCTTTTGAAATGTCAGTCAAAGAAGAATAGTGACATTAACCCAACACATAACAATGTTGCAACTAGACAGCAGCCAAATGAAAGAAAGAATAGGCCAACAGAAATACACAACGCAGCATCACCCGTAATTGTTGAAGTAGGGGAGACCGGGGACAATTGTAACAGTTTTTTCCAAATTTGATCTATCAACTTTATTATAAAGCTAAATACTTGCTTAAAACTAAATAAAATGAAATATGCATATCTTAGCTTGACATATTAATAAGATTTAAAGAGTCAAAGACGATTTAAAATGGCTGATAAAATGTGGGTCAATCAACATGTTTACATGTTGAAATGTAGCGCCAGGAATGTACGCAGGTTTCATTGACCTAGTTGTATTTAATTGTTGGCGCGCCGGGAATGTAACTCACGCGGGTATTGTATCACATTGTTGTCGCTTACGCTCAAACAGGTGGTCCTATGCGCATTGGAATGTTTGTGTCTATTTCTGCAACGCTTTCAATTAGCGGTGGAAAAGGCATCAGGGCAGTTCCAAGCAAAACAGGACATGGAGCTGAAATTTCAATGTGCCCCTGTGCCTTTGAAAATGCAAATTAGGATCTGAAATTACCACAAAGGCTTCTTTACAATACAACCAATCATTTAAGTTAAAAAAATATGCCATTCAGTATTCTTGCGCTGAATAATCGATCAAACCCAAATTTGCACGTATGGGACTATGGGGCTTTAAATGCCTCTAATTCTTATATCTCGTCACTTTTTGCCAATTTTTTTGGCTAAATGTAATTGTCATGGTCTACTCCAACAAACTTTGGTATTAATATTTCTTTATAATGCATTTCTCCTCATGAAAAAGACCGGGAAACCACACGTCACTCCGTAACCGTCACTCCGTAACCGGACAAGGGTTCAAGTTTTAAGCCATAATTAACAAAATATTCAACCAATTTTTTTATGCAAGGTGGCATATTATACCTAGAATAATATAGAATCCAATCAATAACTCAAAATTGTGATAGCCATTTAAATTTCACAGAGTTTAAGCAAAATGTTTTCTGCTCAAATATGCATGTCCATTTTGCGTCACTCCGTAACCATGATTATGAATATTCATATCTCATTAATAAAGAGGATCGCTGTGAAAAAAATTATCATTTTGAAAAGAGGGTACCATCAGCTTTTGTCATGAACCATTTCTTTGTAAATAAAGATTAAAGCTTTGATGATAAACTTGTTTGAATGCTGAAATGTTGCTTCTGAATGTCACTCCGTTACCTTGGAACTGCCCATCATTCTTCGTCGTGGTTTCTTTGTGATCGGACGCATTTATGTTCGAGTGAAAAATTTGCGTTCTCGGAATTAGGATAGCGCTGAAAAAAAATTTTTTGACAATATTTGGCTACCTGGTGGTTGTTCACCGGGTGGACCGGGATTTATATCACGGGGATAAACAATAAATCGTACTCGGTCACACTCGACTACAGTGCTTGATTGTGATACTCTGCATACTAGCAGTACGTCAGAGAGGTTAGCTGCCACTGTACAAGAACCCGGAGCAACGGAGAGACGACTTCAGCTACTTATGCAGGTCGTAGTACATTTTCCTTTTGTTCATAGCAGTAGTTACAAAGTATTGCTAATTAACGTTTTGCTCCGGTGGGCTAGCTATTTCGAAGCAAATTACAATTAGAGCATGACCCCCAGGTGTTCAGAGCTATCTTAAAAATAATAAGATAATAGATCCTATGCGTGATATAGGCCTATAGATCTGGGACTAATATGTACCAAATGATTATGAAAATTGAAGGAAAGTGAATAATTGCAGTTTACTTGGCCAAATACGCAAGTTATCTGTCACTTTAAAAGACAGACGTTTAGGCCTATGTCCAAAGTTATAATGGTTTGTTTTATTCACAACAAAACTCAATGATTGTTAAATGCATTGGAGTGTTTGTGGAAGCCTCAATTACAATGTGTATGATCTCAAGGAAGAAAGGTTTTGTGCAATATTAAGGGATTGAAAGTCTCAAATGACGATACTTGTAGTCCCGCGCCTTGGTTAATCGGGCTTTTCCGACTCGGCATAAGGGGCTGCAGTCCAATTTGGGTAGTTCGTGTAGACAACAACTTGTTATCTGTACTTCTGCAATTAAATAAGACTAGACCATACTTTTTAATATTTTGGGGGCAAGATTTGGCTCCGGCCCATATTGTTGAAAGATTTGTCGAATCTTGTATGCTTCTCGAGGGCGTCTTCTGAATCCTTTTACTTAGTTTATGGTTAGGCATTTTTGGAAGAACAGGCTTTCGTTTCGGTATTTTGGCAATAATAACATTTCTTTTCCTTTTTAAGGGGATTTAATGGATAAAGTCTGTATTGCATGTATTGTGAGGATTATATATAAACGAATAGATAAAATAAAGGGATTGTGGAACTTTGGAGAGGCTTGTAAAAATGTGACCCAGTAAGGGTATTGTAGGCCTGTGGTGTTAGTGCATTTTATAATGGGTCAGAATGAAACCATGAAAATGTCATTTCCACAACTTCAATACTGACGTTGTTGCAAAACTGTCTAAGGCGCTCTAAAAGACACTCAAAAAGACAAGGGAAATAGCTTGTCTAGTTCTTACGCTTTGGTCAGAAGAAGTCTGTCAAATTTTCAAGTTTTCAAGTGTTTTTGGTACAATCATTTATACATGAGATTAATTGTTAGTTCTCAATGCAACTTTTAAATAGTTTTAACTATATGTTTGTTAACTTTTTAATCAATTAAAAAGTTAAAGTTTTAAATGAATGAATTAAAATAGTTATGTATGAAATCAAGTGTGAGTTCTCTACACAACTTTTGAATAGTTTTTTACTACATGCTTGTTAACCTCTTAATGAATTTGGAAATATTGCACAATGTATAACAGTTTTTTCGTTATGTATGTACGTGTATCTCATTCCTAAAAGTTTCTGTGTCAAACCCGTTACCGGGCAGTAGGCGTATATATAATACTGACGTTACAACAATTACAAATTAATGAATTAAATAAATAAATAAAACTTAAAAAATCAAATAAAAGTGCAAGTGAGCGAAAATACCAGATTATTTTCGTTCGTTGACTTTAGTGTCCCTTGGTAAGTTAGTGAAAAGGTGATATTTATTAATTAGGATCCCGGCAATAAATTATTGCATGACTGATTGGCTTAGAAATCTTAGGTAATTCAGGTATGAACCAGAAGGTCTACAATTATGATCATTGTGACAGCATTGGCTTGAATAGTGATCGAATTTTATGCTCCTGAAATGAAGTTGACAGTACTTTTTTTTTTTTTAAGTAATGCAAGACATTTATATTCTTTCGAACCCAGAACTGCGCCCAGGTTTCTCTTTTTGTTTCTGTTTCAGAACCAGTGAAAAGGGATACCATTGGTTCCTGGGACCCGGTGCATAGCAGTGGAGAGTACGCTTCAGCTGAGTGAAAGCCTGGCTACCGAATAGAGGATTTTGTGCTAGAGTAGCACTATTCTGGCACCAAGTTCTTCAGGAGCCGTTAAAGTGACAATAGGGTGCTTTCGCTGGACTATGGAGGAGATAATCTGGACGTTAGCATTATGAAAGGCTTTATTTTCAAAATAGCTCAAACCCCAAACTCCTGCATACTGTTAGTACAGGAAAAGGAGTGTGTAAAAACTGGTATTTGCTAGAAACGGCTGGCAAGCGTTTAAATTACAAGTTTTCGTGTGCACAAACGAGGGTTTCCCCTAGCTACAAGAGATAGCTCCCCGTTGTCAAAATCTACAACGCTATTTTGGGAAATGTACGTTCTCCAAAACGTAGAACGTATAGGTTCTCAGCGGAGAGTCAGTTATAAGCCAATAAGCGAGCGCTTTGATAGGAATGTATACAGGCATTTCCCCCTTTGCTAAAACATAAAAGAAGCATACTTTGAGTTGACTAATCATAATGGCAGGGCGGTAGGTTATTTCTTTTCATATCAGCAATGTTTAGGTCAGCTGTTATACGCATAGACGCATTTGGCACAATAAAACCTTGGTATGAAAAAAAAAGAAAGAACTAGGTATCCCCAGTAAAGTAGCCTTTTGATTGAATTCGTATTGCAACAATAGACGTTACAATATCTCACAAGCCAAAGGGAACATGTGCGGTTACCATTGGAAACTTTTATTCAAAGTTATTGAAGAAGATAGAAAACGAGGATTTGCAGGCATTTTGAAAATAGTGCCCTCTTTTATGCTAACGTTCTAGATAAGCTCCCCGTCGTCCAGCGAAAGCTCACTATTAAAGTTCTTTTGTGCGGGCCGCTGAAACATTGGTACCTCTTATAAATATTGTGATGCGTCACGTCGAAAGGAGAGACTAATCGCGATTTTGAAATCAATTTTATTTGATATTATTGATCTCTGATTCATTGCCTTGAATTTGATATATAACCCGACTGTAAAGAGTAAATGGAAGTGGAGATATTAGCCTCTGAACGCGAGGAGAATTGTGCTCTTGGAAATCAAAATCAAGAGAAAACGTCTGCGAAGTTTGACTTCCGTTTGACTCCGAGCCAGAAAAATAAGACCATTTTGTCACCGCTCTACTCACCGAAATGCCCTAGCAACCACTTGTTACAAAGGTGAAACGATTGAACAATGAGGAGGCTGCACTCAGGTATACAGAGAACAATACTCGTCCGTCACGCATGATCGAGGCAAACGCAGCAAGCGATGTTGTCTAAATAACATTCAATCTTCTTAAAAAAAGAACTAAATTTGGTTAGTTGTTTATATCTTCGTCAAATAATAAAAACGTCATGTTCTTTCTAATTGTTTAAGAAAAAGTCCGCTCTTTTAAGAAAAGTGTTTACCAATCCTGGCGCTAGATTAGTTAGAAACAAAACTATTTTAAAACCTTTTGGGGGTTTTATTCCGATGTTTGCGTGCGTTCTTTGAATGTCAATCGCGTATACTCTTACTCATTATAAAGCAGGTCATTTTGATCTGAACTCTGTTGGAAATTTCGAACATAATAATGGTCTATAGACTAAATTATTCTTGTACAGGGGTTTATGCATTTCGTTTATATTCTTTGAATAAGTATATGATAGAGATAAGCCTCCAAAAATGTTTTAAGAAATATGCGCCTCACGAATGTATTTAGAATTTCTCTGATCACGTTTTATGAGTGGCTAGGTTAGCTTAAGACAATGAAAATAAAAACGTAAATGATTTGCCCGATCTCGTCTTTTATTGGTCAAACCTGTTACCAGTAATAAGAAGATATTAATAATTTTTAGAAAGAAATTGAATTATTTAAGAGTAAATCTATTTTGTTTCGTCGTGTTTAGTGAAACGCTACTTTCTTAAACACGTTACTTTGTAAAATAAACTGCAGAAGACTTTAACCTAAATACTTGTATCAGAAGTATTATCACTCACCTCTTTTGTATGCTCTATGTTTCCCTGATGGAACCAAATGTGTTAATAGGGAGTTTTAATTTCCCATCAGGACAACAGATATCGCGGCCCTTAAAATAAAATGCTGAAATTAACATTCATTTGGATCCAGATAGCTAAGTCAAGCAAGAAGTAGCTTTTCCCCACATAACCCCCCCCCCTCCCCACCCGATTGTTAGATTTGACATTCGTTTGCGTGCTCCGCTATCCCGGATGAAACAGCTTTAGTACAGCAGGTTGTGGCATCGCACGCAAAATTTCTGAGTGCAGCTAAAGAGGTTTAGTTCGCTATTCGCTCACAAAAACGAAACAAAAATCCAGTTGAAATTACATCACATGACAAAGCCATGCGTTGCTAAGGGCGGAGCTAAACGGAAAGGGGAAATGAGCGTGGACGTTCGCTTGTATGTCCGGAAAAAAATTATGACCGAAAAAAACACTCGCCGAAAAAACTGCTTTTTTACCACTTTCCCGTTACCATTTTCACTCATGTTTTTAACTGAGCAAAGATGAAGCATGGTAGAACCAGAAAATCAACAAAAAAAATTTCCTTTCAAAATTTTGACTTTTTTATTAGTTTGTCGATTTACTCGGATCTTTGATCTGCGACTTCTCTCTCATTTCGACAAAACGTATCACATATACTCAGAGGTGAACGTAGACGGTCAGTGCAAGTTGGACAGGAAAATGTCGATATACAGGTATGAACCGCTATGCTTGAGCTTGCCTCGTGTCGGCGAAGTACTAGTATCACGATTGAGGAAGCGGCCACACCCCCCCCCCCCCCCCACAATGAGGCTGCGCAAAATGGATCAGCTCTACGGCACCTGCAACAAGTTTTGAGAGACAAGCAAATAAATTAAATACACTTGCTATTTGAACGAATCTATTAAAGAGCCCCATCTTCTCTCAGATTCATGGAAGTTCTGTCCTCTAAAAAATAAATAATTTTGGATAAACTCGGAATACCACGTTAACCCGTAGCGTGCCAGCGACACGTTTTCGTGCAATTGTACTTATTATCTATACAATCGTAATGATTCATTTTCTCTTTGATACTGGCAGTATAGGGTTGGCAAAAGAGCACAATTGTATTGTGTTTGTGGACTGATTTCCAGTCATTTGCACCAAGCAAGAATATTTCATACCATTTAAAAAATATAAAAAGTAAAACAAAATATGTTGAAATGCATCTACTACGAATGTGTACAACCAGCGGAAAATTGATAATTACGAGGGGCTATAATGTTTGCCTTATCATGCTTATGGGTTTATGTAACTTTTTAAAGAACTACATGGACTATTTTGCGTTTCAATGTTCAGTGTTAACTTTTGGCATTATAGTAGCAAGTGCTTCATCTATAGCATGCATAACTCATGTTATTCCCGATTGCTATGTACCTCCGTTAAGGCAGATGCATGGGACATTGATGTTACTAGTAGTCCTATGGTCGTGTGTTATGAACTCGCCACCCAAATAGGGCGGTGCTTTTACGCTTTTTGCTATTTTTCAGCATTAATTTGTCAATATTTTCCAAAGTAAGAAAGCTTATGTAACAAATTTGATCTCATTTTGAAGCTATGTTACTGTGCTAGCTCCCTGTGAAGTTTCATTGTTCTAGGTAACATTCTAGTGGAGTTACAATGGTTTAAGTTTGGGACAGTAGGGGTGGTGCTGGAAGCGGCGCCGCCTGTTCAAAGTCAATGGAAAATTTTACATTTTGTGGTCGATTTGGGAAAAACTTGAATTTCTCTGCCAAATTTTGGCTTTTGACTGTGAATGTGTTACCAAACTGAAGCTTATAGACTGCTTTATACCATGAAATCACTGAACAATAGGTTTGATGTTACAATAGTGCCAGGGAAGACTCAACAATCGTTATTTGACCTAAAAAGGCAATGCCTCCTTACAAAGTCATTAAGAATTAGAGATATTGTAGTACCGTTGGGAAAACTGCAGTATCTCTGCCAAATTTTAGCCTATGATTGTGAATTTAGCACCAAATTGAAGCTTTTAAACTGTTTTATACTATCATATCACTTTGACAATATGTTTTGATGGTGCAACAGTACTTGGCAGGACTCAACCCCCTCATGAATTGGAAAAAAAGCTATATTTTCAGGGCTAAATTTCAGATCGTTATATTTTTCATTCTAAAATTGTAAACCATAATGAATTATACCTTGTTTGAAAGGTCTTATTATTCTCTACCAGAATATAATATTATCAATATTTGGGTGATTATAAGTGACTTCCTGAATTTTTTCTTAATAATTTTTTTTTTATCTTGCACCTGGTTTAATTTTTCAATGCAGATTTAGATTCCTTGATGAATTTCCTTTCAAAAAAATGTATAGTTTTGATATATTAGGGTGTATACTTTTCGAGATACAGGTCTTTTTAGTGAAAAAGTGCCATTTGTAGTGAAATTGGCATGTAACGCAAAAGGCGGCGAACTTATAACACACGGCCCTATAGGAAAAATGTGGAACTTATGTTTAAGTCATTCAAGTTCTGACTTATGAAATTTGTAAACGATTCAGTAATGCTTAAAGGTAGGTGTCTGAAAGACAAATTCGTGGAGTAATATGGTTTTGAGTGACTTGGTATGCTACTCACGTCAACAGGGTAACACCGATTAATGGTGTAGTATATTGCAGGCTCGTATTTGGCTAGCTATGAAGGTTCACCCTTTCATGAAAGGAATCAGTTAATAGCTTGTGAATTGATCACCTGTGCAGCAAATACGTAATGTTGTTATGTTTTGTATTTAACCTGGTGTATAGTTTTGGTGACAAAAAAAATGAATCAGCATATTACCGAACAAAATAGTCTTAAAACGGGGTAGTCCTACACTTGTAGTGAATGGGTCAACATTCATGTCGTTTGCTTCGATATGCATGTAAAAGCTATAAGCAAAAGAGGGGGTAAGAGAAGGAGACAAACTTTGAATTTTCACAGGTATTTTCAGGAAGATAGATGTTGGACCGGCGTTTCAACGGTACTAATGTCAAGTAGATTACTCCAACCGGAATGGCGGTATTTTTAAAGTATGTAGTGAAATCAAATTAGTTCCATGAACATTGTCCTAAGAACGGAAATGACGAATTAGTTATTTGGCGGCCGATCATATATAAATATATTCTCGTTTGGCGGTAATTTGTTAAATTAAGCCACCAAATCTCTTTCGCATGGTCGTCATTGGTCTTGACAACTTGTCATCTGATAATTTTCGACCCCACTCGATTTTTACAGGCGAGGGGGTGCCATGTATATTTAGTTGAAATTGTTCGCATGTCAATTCATAGGTTTCTGGCCCAATTCGATTTGAATGCGGGCGGACCTAGTTGTACCTACATATTAATTTTCAAACTCTGTAAACCGGAAGTAAATTAGGGTGTCACGCTTTCATCTTACGCCTCACCTGATCTTAAAGGCGGCGAGGCTGGTATCCGGGTTTATGATGATTTGATATGTGTTATATCTGTCCTGTGTTATTGCATGGTATTACATGTTTAGGTTCCACTCGATTTCAGAGGCGGGGGGATGGGATAATTTTTTACTAGTAATAGGGCCTGACTCGATTTCTGAGGCGGGCAGGCTGGTAACATTATTTTAGGTCTCACTCGATTGCTTAGGCGGGGGGAAGGTATTAATGTTAACGTAAATGAATTATCCTGTTGGGCAATATCAAATACATTAAATGAAATTGAATGATATACGTTTATGCCTTACTCGATTGCATAGGCGGGGAGGCTGTTATATGTTCATGATGATTATATGTGTTATTTTGTTGTGACATCTCAAATGATAATTTGCAATCAAGCGTCCATCACAATGTTTCAATAAAGCCACGACATAACCGCAAATACCGTGTTTGTTATTTTGTCAGCCGGGAATAATAGGTTCTGGCTGAGTACAACAAGTTATTTTGAAGCCATTACCATTTCAAAACGAGAGGTCGAGTGTTACAATTGCCCCGTGTCCAGGGCCAATTGTAACAGACGTACGGGGCAATTGTAACACATGAAATTGTAACATTTTGTTTTTCTTTATCAAAGCTATGCACTTGACAGATCCAAGATTTAAACCACAAGCTAATTATGATAAAACATGACAATGCTTGACGCATTTATATCATATTTTCCACTTGTTATATTCATGATATTGGGCAAAAGTTAAGATATTTTTATTTATTTATTTTTTTTTTTTTAGGTTGTTCGGGCTTCACCCTTTAACTGTAGAACTATAGAACCTTCATCAATTCATATTTTGGTTCTTTATCTACTTTGTACCTACCCAATATATCTTTAAACTGACAACTGTAGTATTGAACTTTATATTAGGCCTACGCCTTTTGACTTTAACACATTCTTTTCCAAATAAAGTGATACATTTCTGATAAGAAGTAAAAAATGACAGCTTTTTTTTTTGTAAAATCAATCTTCAAAATTTACGCCACTTTTTTCTGGCAAAATCAATATTTCTTTGCCCCGTTAACGAAAAGTATTGGACATATATTTTCAGATATCATATTGAAAATATATTTTAATCTTTTATGGGGGCTCCCATCTCTCCCTCTCTCTCTCTCTCTATCCTCTTCTTTTCTTTCTGTCTTCTTTCTTCTTTCACTCCATTTTTACCCTTTTACTTTCCTATCTGCCCTTCCCCCCTCTCTCTCTCCTCCTCTCCATTTCACTCCCTTCCTCTCTCTTCTTTATCTCTTTTAATGTGTGTGTGTTTTTTCTAATAAGAAAAAGCAAATCAGGGGGGGGGTCCGTAATCTCTTTCTCATTTTATAGGACCCTATAAAATAAGCTTTTTCGGATTTCATGGGCTATCATGTCAGTGTTTCTTTTACGTTTTATACCATGTACACTCGACAAATAAAATCAAATCAAATCAAAACAAATTATATGTTTACAGTTATCTAATATCTAATTCTCATGTTTGAGCTCATAGCTAAGGTTACCTTTTCTAATTGTAAACAAAGCACTATAATTGACTATCCATTCAAACTCATGAAGTTCTGAAGTTCTCTAGTATAGTGATATAAATTATTAAAACAACAAGAATTAAAAAAAACTTGAGGCTCTGATTACAATGAAACAAATGATAAACAAACTAAAGGCACTTTTTCGGACAAAATC
>CALNVZ010001561.1:23276-45949 GCA_940671915.1 Paracentrotus lividus
ATTTTAAGTTTATAGCGTGTTTCTGCTAGGAATGGGAGCCTCTGTTACAATTGCCCCGTGTTACATTTGTCCCCGGTCTCCCCTACTCAATGCTGCAAAGCTAAAACATTCACTCTGTAACAAATAAAAGCATCATAGCTTTGTTAGAAGAGACGTCAGTGTGACTGACTTGTGCAGTGGAATGCCCAAAGCTTTAACGCTCATGGCCATGACTTCATACAGAACCTAACATTTAACAATATTAATTCAGAAAATATAACACATATATTATGTATACAGGAAACATGGTTTAATGATCAAAATGTATTACAGATTCCTGACTGTCATATTATAACAAAGAATTGGAAGACGACAGGTGGAGGATGCGCTTTTTATATACATAAGTCTATTCCATTTAAACCCGTTGATAATAATTCGTCAGATGAATATCAACAGGTTGATATTTATCTGAAAAAATATGTTTTATCGATCGTAAATTTTTATAACCCTTGCTTACGGTTATCTGAACGTAAATTACAACATTTACTTCAATAATGCAACAAAAGGATTCTCATTTGTGGAGATTTTAACAGCCACAATACTTTATGGGGTAGTAATCAAACAGATAGGAATGGAGAAATAGTTGAAGAATTCTTAATCAATAACGAACTCTTAATTTTGAATGACGGTGCCCCAACTCGGTTATATGCGCATAGTGGAAATTTTATGTCTTGCCTTGACTTATCTTTTGTTTCAAAAGATATTGGTACTCGATGCACGTGCATGCTATCAAGGAAACACATGGGAGCGACCACTATGTCATCAATATAAACATCAAAGTAGGCAAGAATATTGAACAATTATCCAAATCGGAAGTTGATGATAATAATAGGCCTTTTACATGGTCTTTCAAAAATGCAAACTGGCAAGTATTTAGTGAAAAATTGTGTTCGGTTTTTTGTGAACAAAACTCACCTCCCACAACTGCCCAGGAGCACTACGAATTTTTCACTCAGAAAGTAATTGATGTTACCAATGATATGTTTCGATTCAAACAAAAAAAAGCCAGAAATATCGACCCACCCTTTGGTGGAATGCAGAATGTAAAGAGTCGGTGAAAGAAAGGAATAGATCAAAAAATAAGTTTCTGAAATCCTTATTGTTTACAGACTTACAGACATATAAAGAAAAGAAAGCGTTGGCTCAAAAAACAATAATACGAAACAAACATATTGGAAACGTTTTTGCAAAAAGTTGAATAGATTCACACTCACTGGTAAAGTCTGGAGTAAAATCAAAGAAATGAACTCAAATAATCAAAAAAAGAAGGAGCATTTTCCTGCCTTTGTAATAAAAGAGGGCAATCAGGTCTTAAATGAGAATAAAGATAAAGCCAACGAGTTGGCTACACTTTATACTAGTTTTTTTTCCAAATCTCTCTGATACTTTTCAGAAAACAAAGTCTGAAATTGAAAACTGAATAAGGTGCATTGAAGTTGAACAAAAATATGATACAATGAATGATCCTTTTATTCTAGACCTATCTCATTGACTTCTATCGTACATGCAGGTAATATGGGACAGCAGGTAATATGGGACACCTGAAGCAAATCATGTCGTGACCGTCGACCGGTGACCGATGACCGGGTAGCACCCATAATTGTTGTCATATACTGTATACGTTGAAAAATCGTCGTGAGACATCTAATCCGAAATTTCTCTGAGAAAATTGCTAAAAACCAAAAAGGTAGGTAAAACTTACGACATTTTTTACCCTGATGTAAATTTGATATTTCACAAATGTGATGGTGAAAGAGAAAATGTTTAGGGGGTATCTCAATTTTTGTATAATTAGTAAGCTTATAGTTCATTTTGATCATACTAGCGTGTACAGCGTCAATTTGTTTTAGTGAAGGGGTGCAAGTTGCATTAAATGCTTGCCTACACCAAGCAACATTAGTGCACCGGGTAATATGGACCCCAATTCAAAATGCGAAATGATTCTAGGTTACTTAGTTTATTGAGGATGAGCATCAATCTCCCTATGCTACGAATTTTTTTAGGATTATTCACAGTATATAATTAATAAATTAAAAGATAACATATGTAGGCTATATTGACTTGTATAATGAAAATAATATAAAATAATATTATAAAAAAAGAAATAATATACAAAAAACATAACCAATAAATATATAGTCAAAAGTTTTACTGAAAGGTCTTATAATTTCAAAATTATATCTTAAAGTTAATGATTTTCAACATTTTAAGCAAATTCCAGACATGGTAGAGTAATTGTAGTTTTTAAAACGTACATAAATACATGTCCCATATTACCTGCACATGCAGGTAATATGGGCACTTTGCGTAAATGGACTCAACAGTTTGAATATTGCAGACAGGGGGGTCGGTGATAATTGTTTTTCTTCACAATAAAAGTTAGAGCAGTCGTTATTGATTCATATAAACAAAGATTAGACTGTGTGTCATTTCGGAATTTTATGCAAATTAGGCAAATGAGCTTAGGGGGTCCATATTACCTGCATGTACCCTATCATGTGCAAACTTATGGAACGTATGGTTAACAGAAGATTGATCTGGACACTAGAAAAAAAATATTATAACACATTGTCAGAATGGCTTCAGAAAAAAAACCGAAGTACAATGGACTCTATCATGTCTATAGTCCATTTAGAGTGCTACATTCAAAGAAGCCTGATTAATGAAAAAACAACAATTGTTTGCTTCCTTGATTTTGAGAAAGCCTATGATTCTCTATACAGGAAAGCTATCATCTATAAAATGCAATTATTAGGCTTCCATGGTAAATTGAGAGCATAGGTTGAAAAATTTTTTACTAATCGAGCCATACAAGTAAGGGTAGAAAACTCTTTGTCAAATTCTGTTCAGTCAGAGTATGGTCTTCCGCAAGGAAGTGTTATAAGTCCTACATTGTTTAATGTTATGCTTAATGATTAAAGCAAAGTCCGAAATATCTTTGGTGTAAACGTTTCTTCTTATGCCGATGACGTTGGTATATGGTTTTCAAATAAGAACGTATTTTATGGTCAAAAGAAAATTCAAAAGACAATGGATTGTGTCAAACAATGGAGTGATACATGGGGTATGACCCTTTCCTCCAAAGAGTCACGTGTTGTAGTTTTTACCTATAAGAAATTTGATGTTCAATCTATTTGCATATCACTAGCGGGTAATATCCTTCGTGTGGAAGAGTCATTCAAATACTTAGGAATACAATTCGACAAAAAACTTACTTGGAAAAAGCATATTGAAATTGCTATAAATAAATGTAAAGTCAGAATGAATATTTTAAGGGTTTTAACTGGAACAGACTGGGGGCCGATACGACCACCCTGTTAATGGTATACAAAGGCCTAATCAGATCAAAAATAGATTATGGCTGCATGGTATACGATTCCGCACCAAAATATTTAATGGATAAATTAGAATCTATACAATATAAGTGCCTGAGAATAATAACCGGCGCTCCCATAGCAACATCTCTAGATTCATTACAAATTGAATGTAATGAAATGCCAGTAGGGTTACGCCGGCAATATTTTATGGACTCTTTCCAAACTCGTATTTTAGCACAAAATGTAGAACACCCACCGAGGAAGCTTTTACACCCTTGCGGGCAGGATGCAGACTATAATAGGTTTACAAAAGAAAATAACAAAAAATTAATGACTTCACGTTTCTCCGTTCTTGTACAAAACGTAGAGCCAAATTCAAATATTTACATTGGTATGCCTTTCTGGAATTTTGTCTGTCCTACGATTTCCTTTACCATAAAGGATCAATTCGCTAGTAAGGCAGATTGTGACCCACATGAATTGAAAAATGCAACGTCGGAGATGCTAGACAAATATAAGAATACTTTAACAATATATACAGAAGGATCTTGCATACAGAGCAAGAACACGGTCAGTTGTGCCTTTTATTTTTCCAAGCCTTAAATATCGAATATGGAAAAGCTTTTCGCCTTTCTCCAGTATCAATATTTAGAGCAGAACGTACAGCCATTAAAATGGCATTAGAGTGGGTAATAATTAATAAGCCTAAGAATCCAGTGTTGATATTGTCTGACTCTCTTTCTTCTCTACAGGGCAATAGATAATAAGATAAGTTCAGTACTTATTCATGATATCTTACATAAGATTACTAATTTGAAACAAGATGGAATTAATATATCCCTCGAATGGGTCCCGTCCCATTGTGGCGTAAGCGGAAATGAATCTGTTGATGCATTTCCAAAAACAGGATCATCTCATGCTACTATTGACATTGGTATCCCATTTGTCAAAAATGAGCTCCGCTCTGTCATACTCACACAGCTAAAAGCAAAGTAGAGAATAAGATGGGAAGTCTCTGAGAAAGGAAGACACTTATTTGAAATACAAAGTGCACCCGGACCCTTTTTATCCTTCTGTAACCACAGAAGAGATGAAAGAACAATACATCGAATTAGACTAGGGAATTATAACCTCAATTAATATCTTTTTCGAATTAAAAAACATGCGAATGGCCTTTGCAATATTTGCAAAGAGTTAGAGACAGTTACTCATATTTTTTTGACATGTCAAAAATATAGTAATCAAAGACGGATCTTGTGTAAAGAAAAATATGTTTGTATAAATGATTTGACGCTTAAGCGAATCCTTAAACGTAAAAAAGAAAATCATGTAAGCATTTTGAATTTTTTTAAAACAGCTGATGTATATAAAAGGATATAGATTTTTGTCCTTTTTTTTTTCTTTTGATATATCTCCCCTAAAATGCATGTGTATGAGTATGTATGTATAATAATTTGTGCATGTATACATGTATATACGATATGTATTTTTATAAGCATACAAGTGGATTAAAAAGATAGTAAATTAAGAAATATATTGTCAAGGAAAAGGGGAAGAATAAAAAAAAGAGAGAAAGGGGAGGGGAGA
The DNA here is from genome assembly GCA_940671915.1 of Paracentrotus lividus. NCBI lineage: Eukaryota > Metazoa > Echinodermata > Echinoidea > Camarodonta > Echinidae > Paracentrotus > Paracentrotus lividus. Next base: position 28,220 of record CALNVZ010001561.1, read on the forward strand.
GAAGAAAGAAGAATGAGAGGAAGAGGAAGAAAAGAGCCAAAGTATTTAAAAATGACTTTATTTGACATTCCCATCACTTATCTTGTCATTGTGACTTATCATGTGAGAAGTCGAAAAATATAATATAATATTGTTAAAGTAGTAAAAACACAGAAAAGAATAATACTATCAAAAGATAACGTATGAATCTTTGGTCACGGATTAGTCCTGCAGTAATTTCGGATAATGGGGCCAGTAAATTGATATTTATCGATTATTGGTCAACGGATGGAGAGAGTCTCCTTCGCGGCTGAAGATTAGTTGTGGGTGACTTGAGAGCCGAAAAAAGAACCATTGTACTACCCCAGGCCCAAGTACCCCTTCTAGTTCGACAGTAACTCAGCAATTCGAGGTGCTGTAGGACATACCTGAGACTCCATAGCAGGCATGCTATATATATCATATATATATATATATATATATATATATATATATATATATATATATATATATATATATATATATATATATGATTATATAGATGTCAAGCTATTTCGATACACATCATAATCTAAAGCAATACAAGTAAGTTCTGTTTTCATAACATATCGTGCTTAATCGTATGTAAGCCATATATTTATGAAGCATTAGTACTTGAATGCTGTGAGCACCTTTCGGGGTAGCCTAGTTAAGCCGGGTAATAATTAGTTAACACTATAAGCGCTTGCAAACACCAAGGTGGATATATATATTAAGCGCCATATGAAATAATGTAAGTATTATTATTATTATTAGGACAACCCAATCTGAGTCTCTAGTAGTCCTAGCTCAAAATATAAAAATATTCTTATATTAACTTTTTTTCCCTGTTGCTTTAAAGTGTTCGTATTTCAAAACAATATTGTATATATTACTGTATGTTAGTGGTTAGCCTTTTCATTTATACGTTAACATTATAGTAATGTCCAATAAGCAATCAACAATCCGTTGATTTCTTATTCTTAGAAAATTTGCACTTTTCAAATACATTGAAATATGAACTTAATATCAACCCTTTACTGTTATTTCCGCATTGAAATGCATTCATTTCAATGTTTATTTAAACTTATTTTTAATAGATCGTATTTTGAGCATTCATTTCAATGTTTATTTAAACTTATTTTTAATAGATCGTATTTTGAGCATATATAAAATAAGATTGGGTAGGCCTTATTGACAATCTTCCAATGTATTTCATGCATTTCACTCTAGAAGTAGAAGGAAAGAGACAAAGGGTAAGGAGGGGAATTATAAAGAAACAGGAAAAAAGAATAGGGGAGACTGGGGTAATTATGGCCCCCTTATTCACACTTCCTATTACTACCATTAAATGATAAGTCCAATAATATTCGAATTATGTAAAAATACAGTCAGTCTATATACCTATAATATACAAAGGAAAGTATAAACCTCTGACGTTTGCATATTGATTACCATTATGTTAACAACTTTGTGGGGCCATAATTACCTCCCACGGATAGTGGTTTTTATGTCCCTTATTGTCATGACTGTATGAATCAAAAGATATTATGCTAATTGATTATGGTAATGTATAATAAATGTTGTCCCGTATTCCTAATACACTTGTCAACCATTAACAATGATTTAATCAATAATTGGTTCAGCGAAAATGTTGAAAATTGCAGTCATATAGCAATACATATATTTATGTACATAATCATATAAGTTAATGTCCCAATCCCAATCCCAATCCCAATACACTGTTTATGCATTGGGGGGCCATAATTACCCCGACATTTTCAATTAATTTGATCCCTCTCTACAGCTCTACTATTGAAGATATTCAGGTGGAAGGGTTTCTGTTGTGTTTGTTAGTTCCTATTGTTTTCTTTCAATCAAAATTTCATCTTAAATGATTTTAATTAATTTATCACACCACAAATAAAAAAGCAGACTTGCCACTTTCCAACGAACTGAATTTTGATTGCCGTACATTTTAGGCTCCTCTAAGCACAAAATTTGAAGTAAATGGCTTATTTTTTCTCATATGATAGTAGGAAGAGTTTAGCTAGGCATGTGTGAAAATTTAATTATCACTGTGTAATGCAGCAAAGAATTGTAAGCTCTCAAAGACAAAGGGGCCATAATTACCCCGGGGACATAATTATCCCAGTCCCCCCTACATATGAAAAAAGGGGCATTAACATGATTAACCTCTTTAATTTGTGTACATAACTCACTTTGTATCTAAGATACGCAATTGAGTAATCCTTTCTTTTGAAGGTACCACATGAATTTGAAATAGAATTGTTATTCTATTTATTTATTTTTTATTTTATTTATTTATTTTTTATTTTTTTTATTTTTTTTTTCTTGCATACTGTTCTTGATGGAGTAACCTTTTCCACATGAAGAATTTCGCTAATGTAAAGAAATTCGTTCAATGTATATGTACTGTACTTGAGACTTTGAACAAAAAAAAACGAAAACGAAACACCAAACAAACATTGAATACAACTTTTTCGTGGTAATTCAGCGACTAAGTCATTTTTGACATTGTAAGTCTAGTACTTAGGCCAAAAAAAAAAATTGTGTTGGTTGTCCAATGAATGCCTTTTTCAAAAATCGGGTCGGTCGGTCGGGTTTTTTTTTTTTTTTTTTTTTTTTTTTTCCTCCCATTGAAAAACAAAGAAAACAAGAAGAAACGAATGACTTCCATTTTTTAGATCACATTTTACGTTTTATTGAGATTATGTAAAATGGGACTGCATGGAAAAATAAACACATGTTATAATACTGTTTTTATGAAAAATATATACAAATAAATATGAGCTGTGTATTTTCGGCGTTTGGGTGAAAAAAAAAAAAAAAAAAAAAAAAGAGGTTGGTCGGGTCGCGGCCTCGTTTCAGAGGGTCGGTCCGTCGAAGGACAACCAAACAATTTTTTTTTTTTGGCCTTATGTGTGTTGTAACATGTTCTATATAAAAATTGAAAAAAGTTGATTATCGTGAATTGAATTGTCTAAGGGAAACCTATCCATGGGGCAAACGTGCCCACATTGGCGGTTTTGCTGCCTCCGGGATTTTGGTCCGCTGATTTTTGTTCAGACTTTTTCGGTGGGAAGGGGTGGAGATGGTTTTGTCGGGGCATTTTTCCTCCCGCTGCTGCCTGGGGGTTGCCTTTTTGACTTATTGGGAAAACTAGTGTATTGAAGGATGAAAGTGCCAGTGCTGTATTGGAATACCACAAAGATTCTGAATGATATCGTTTGGAATAATTTTGCTAGAAATACTTATTCCTGTCTCTGCCTGACTTAGTGTTAGGTGGCGTGTTTGTGCAGGCTGCTTTATGGTCATTGAGAGACAATGTACCTAAAGGCCCATTCACAGTTGGTAGTGCGATTGCTTTAATACGGCTGTTGCGATTGTGTGCAACATGTGTTGTGAGCAAATGGTCGCAAACGATCGCAAGAGCAATAATATCGTGAAAGCACTCTAACCTGGATGCCTGATTTATCTCTTTTTCATTTCTTAGGAATAAAATCCAAGTTTTTAATTTTTAATACACTCTGGTCTATTGTTGTAGACTTTGTGGTATGTCATCTTCCATCATTTGTATTGTCATAGTAGTCCTGGTGGGTCGTCTCTGACCCCAGAGCCATACATAGAAATATAACTATGCTTTTCCCACGAGAATGGCGCCCTCGGATGGTTTGACTTGATTCTTGGGGACCGGAATATTGGGAGCATTGGAACTGTCAGGGTGGGCTGGTTCCTCGGGGATGTTGCACTGCCGCTGGTTTCTTTTTTATTTTTCCCAGCTATGAATTGCGTGCATAACTTTAATTTATCGTTTGTTTTTGTTTTTGTTTTAATAAAATAATTGTCGTCATTTGACGGTTTGTTTCTCCTTATTTAATTATCGTTGTCATTGAATTCTCAGTCGATGTTTACTAGGTTTATTAACAATGACAAAAAAAGGGATACAAAAGAAGAAAAGAAAAAAAACTTACAAGCAAAGTAAAACGATAAAACCGACCTTTAGATCAAAATTAAGTTTTGTAAAAAAAAAAAAAAAAAGGGAATGGAAAGGGTAAATAAAATGAAAATGAAGGGAAATAAGAGAGAGAGAAAAAAAAATATCCATTAACATTACAATATGAAACTTTCATATTGTTGGTAATTTTTAAAGCACAAATAATAGTGTCGCCGTTTCCGAGGCTATAGACTGTAGTTTACCTTATCCCTCAGTACATGGAAGAAAAAGAATCCAACTTTTTCTCAACAATCAATGTAACCCTTTTGTTTAACATAATAATATTCTTTATGTTTCTATTCTACACATTGTTGAATATATAATTATGTTCAATTTCGAATATTATGTACTGCACTGCACTTTTCCCGCCTTGAACTGGGGTTTATCTCAAATATTCTAAAATAAATGTATTGCTTTGTAATTTCATGAGAAATTCCTCGTATATGTCAGCGTACGATTTAATGAAATAAACGCCCTCATTTATGTTTTCTATTTTTGTTTTTATTATAATATGATATATATGTATTTATATCATAACATTATTTCTGTATCAAAACAGGTCGTTTTGCTTTTCAGACGGGATATCTCACTAAATATATATATGTTTCTTTTCTTTACCTACCTATCTTCTTCGTCTACAGCTCCTTTCCTGCTAGGGATTGTCTTCCCCCCGTAGGTAGATTTCAAGGCGTCTGTCTCCTGGAAAGATCAAGACTTCACCGACGTTGATGTACCACATCAACGGGACAGACGTAACCCCGCACTGCGGTACGGGTGCAGGATTGGAGTTTATAACCCTTTCTTTCTTCCTTTCGTTCCGTTTGGTCAAAATACCTATACTTTTTTTTCAGTTCTTTTTATCTTTTTTATTTATAATAATTCTTTTTGCTTTACAAGAACGAGGTCGGTATTTTATTAAAGATGTATACGACAGATATTTTGATTTTCTTAATTATCATCAAGCAAAGCTTTGTATTTAAAAAAAAATTAATGAAAATAAATCTTTTAACAGGAAAACCCTAATTATATGATTTTCTTAAAAAGAAAGAAAAAAGAAAAAACACGCAAATGATAAGGCGTAAATATTAATATAATGAATGAAAGCGCCGTAAAATATAAAAACAACAAGAACAACAACATCCCTCTAAACGTATTTAATGCCCAATTCTAGCACTTATATTTTTAAAAATCATTTAAAACATGTAAATCTATTTGCAATTGGTATTTAACATAATCATGGGGGCAATAATTTTACACTTTGCTTTAAGTGTGTAACAAAACTTTTATGCTGCTTAAATTTTAGATGTTGCTTAAACTCCAAAATGTACATTTTTCTTTTAAAAGGGGGCAATTTTAATCTCTCAAAATCAAGATATTGAACAGCATATTAGTAAATCAAAATACTACTTTTATACCCAGCCCCTTCCTATCCCGTAAATTTTGTTCATTATGCCACTGAGGTAAAGGGCCCCCTTTTCAGAAAAAAAGTGCTCCCCCCTCCACTTTCAAACTCGTTCCGCAGCCTCTGAATACAAATTATTGTTTATAAATTTGTTTTGTGTTTACCATGGGCGCCTTGCTTCGTGTGTTCACGCAGATAGGCCTAAAACGTTTTAAATTGCATGCCTATAAGCGAATTTGACTGCTGGAAGCTCACCCCCACTTCTTTTTACACTTGGGAAATTTTTAAATTCATCGCACGAATTTGATTTCATGCACATTGACGAAATTCACTGCTCATAAACACTTTTGATCGCACATAAATGAATATGAATGGTCATCGATTATGAAAAAACATAATCGAAATCGATTGCTCTAAACGTTAAAGGCGATCCTGCACGAGCATCGCTAAGCTAAAAACAGGGACTGAAAATGCGATGTGTGTGCAAGCCGCCATTGTTCCACGAATATTAGCGAAGAGCATGGCTTAATTTGCATACGGTTTTATGCAAACACACGCCAGCCAATCGCGATCGCGCTGCATGTGAGTCCGATTAGCGTACAAGCGTGTGTGTGTGTGTGTATAGAGCACTGTATTAGTGTTCGGATCTTGAGATGTACATGTATGCATCGCTACCTTCTCGTTTGCACAACTCTCTCATGCATCCGAGCATGCGAGCAGTCGAATCAATGCTGATAAGAAATTGGCTCATGACTTCGGCAATCGCTCGGGCGTTCTAGCTTTCGGTTTTTGGACCACTGCGTAAGAGTCGCACATCGTTGGTATGAATGGGCAGCTTGCAAAGGTCGTTACCGCGTACGTAATTTGAACTCCCTCTGCACTATGAGGAACGTGCATCTTTAACTTAAATTACCGATAGCCCCGCTCCGGGAAGGTATCGCTTAAATTGACTGAACATTAACGGATTCGATTGAATAAAGTTTAAAATCGACCGGGAAAACCTATAGTATGATCATGATCAAACTCAAGGGGATTACAATCAGTATACAATTTTGCAATTCTTAATATTAGAACACACAGAGGTGTGACCATACAACATTGCCCACCTATGTGTATGTTGGGTTTGTATTCGTGAGGATGTGCTGCGGGTGTGCTTGGTTGTCTGTATGGCTGATAGAGGATCAGAAAGTGGAGCTTGCTTCTGTTGAAATTCCTTTTTTTAATTATTGTTTGTAAAGATAAGGTAAGAGAATAAGGACCAAAAACCAGACAGACGAATGACCGTTTGATTCTGAGGCAATAATCTATATCACGACACATTTTTTTGTAGTGAACAACTAAATGAAATTGATATCAATTTAATAGTAGCTTTCATAATATCTGGACCGTGTCAATATTTGGCCATGCGTTTTGAGTTGGGCCCTTAAAAAGGTGGAGTTGTGACATCTGCTCCTAAAATATGATGTTATTTATAGATTTACTCAACAACTATACAACCCTTATTGCTGGTTTTGGTCTTAAATTAAAGCTCTGATGTAGGACAACAAAATACTTGTATCAAAACATGAAAAAAAATAATCATTTTCTGTTAATTAACTGGTAATAAACAAATATCTGGGGTGGAGGAGGAGCCGCGCAGGAGGAGCCGCGCAGCAAATTTGGCAAATGTGCTGTAATGAGTTAATTCAAGTTCACAGAAGAGTGTTTTTGGATTGAAATGAATACACCCTGCTGAAAGAATCAATTTAGCTTGATTTTGATAGTTTATTATATTAGTCCAGGAATTTTAATTATCTTGATTACAGTAATTGGCCATGCTTCTTGAGATTGTCCTACAAAAAAGGTTTAGTTTTCACAACTACTCCTCAAAAGTGATTTTGTTTATATTTACTCAATCATTGTCATTGAATAATTAATAAATTGAATTTAAGTGCATTTCTGAACTCCTCAGACATTCAGCTTGAAGAAAATGTATACTTTTATGGGGTAAATATAGATTTTGAAAAGTTAGAGCCACTTTCAGTGAAATGCGCGCGATTAGCACAAATTTTGAGTGTGTCACACAACATGGGCCCAACTTTTAACGCATGGATATTTAGGAAATATCTAGATCTATCACTATAATTATTACAAAAATTACATTTTTTAAATTACCTTGATTTATCCCTTTATCATGTTTATCGAAGATATGTAAGTGAAATGTACCAAAAATATATTTTAAAAATATATTAGAAAACAACAAAATTATCAGAACAAGGAAAGATGAATGCTCTGTCTTATTTCCGCCAAGCGCCAATTGTCCATCTAATTTTTTTTAACTAACTTCAAATGACTTTAGGAGTCTTTGATAGTATGCTCTCCTTCATTTGAATAGTTCTTCATCTTTAAAAGCACTGATAAGTCAAAACAACAACTTCGCCATATTTCTATAAATTTTTGTACAATATGATTTATTTTTTTTGGTATATCAAATCTCTAGATAGTCCGCACCTGACAACGAGTTTCTTAATAATTGATACACTTCCAAGAGATTATATTATACCATAATCCCCCTATGGACCGATGTGTTGGCGCAGTGGATAGAGCAGTGGATAGAGCGTCCGCCTCATAATCGGGAGGTCGTGGGTTCGATCCCCGGCCGCGTCATACCAGAAGACGTTAAAAAATGGTAGTTGCTGCTTCCCTGTTTGGCGTTCAACACGAGGGGGATAGAGCAACGTCCTTCTGGCGCTGCTCAGCGGCTGCCGGGCCCACGAGAAAAGGGGCAAAACAAATATCCGGTCATCTTTGTTTCGGACAATAAAATTTGGAGCATTAAAATGTGTATGATATTAGATCATTTTGTCACTGGTCATGCTCCCTCCGACTGGTTATTTTAAATACCTTGCATATCTAATTTTACAGCTCGTATTGATAATTCAAACAATGAAACAATGGTAACTGAAATATAGCAATATATGGCTATTTCATAATGTGTTAACCTGTAATTATACATAAACTTGGATGGATTACTAGTTATACAGTGCGTCCCAGATAAAAGTATACCCAACTTTGAAAGCCTCATATTAAAATTGTATAACTTATGTGTAATTAATTTTAATTTCATGACAAAGAGTAACTCATATTCTATCTAATGATACCGAAATCATACCAATACTGGCATGGATGACTGAATACTCGAGTGTTCAAACACATTGGTCAAAAGTGATCTGTACCAAGTTGTCTGAGAAGCAGCCCTGGCTTTCTGATCATTCATTGTTTGTTTGAGGTCAGCCTTCCTGAGTCCATTCATTACGCACAAACAATTACTTGATCTATTGAAATGCAAGGGCTGCTTTTGCTCAAACTTGGGACGGGGCACTTTTTAAGCTTGTTTTTTAAAGCCCAACTGCTTAGTCATCCGTCACAACACAGGTATAAGTTTGGTATCATTGAAAAGAATATGAGTTGCTCTTTATCATGATATATATTTCAAGGTCACACAAGCTATGATATTTTAATATGAGGCTCTCAAAGTTGGGTATACTTTTTTCTGGGACGCACTGTATTGCTATTAAAGGGGGATATATGATGTTTTTACTACAAAACATAGGATATAATGATTGGTTTATGCGTGCAATATTTAAACTGTTTCCCTTCTCTTCTACGTAGGACCGAAGCCACCTGAAAACATCTTCCTATACCAAATCAGTGATTCTTCCGTTTTGTTCAGATGGGAGACACCTTCCGCACCTAACAACTTCTTTCAAGACTATGTAGTGCAATATGAGGAAACTGTTACGTTGGTTTCCCAAGAGAACGTCCTACCTATAGGCGCTTCCAGTAATGCTATTCATGGTCTGACTGCAGGAACCGTTTATAATTTTGGTGTCTTTACCAGTATCGACCCAATAACGAGTGACTTCAACCCATTTATTCCTGTGGTATTAGCAAGTAAGCAAGTCAGCTTTTGTACTATTTATTTCAAAGATGATCTATTTACCAGACATAAGAAAGGCTCAATTTAGATCAGCTGAATGGAAGGGAAATGTACACATGAAGAGAAATTTTCGTGGGCAGGTTTGAGAGTGAAGCAATTAGAAAAAAAATCAAATATGATTATTTATCACTAAAATCGGTAGAATAACAACGGAGCTCGGGGATAGGATTGTCTAGTACTTGTTTTCTTAATACCCAATTTAATTATTAAAATCCTTTTTTTATAAAACAATTCTTCGTGTAGGTAATCCATCTGGTGTGGTTAACATCGGAGCAGTCACAGCTACCGAGTTGGAGGTTCTGTGGCAGTACTCTCCCCAAAATGTTGCATCCTATGTAGTCCGTCTGTTCAGTGAAGATGGCATTGAGCAATATTCCCAACCCCTTGCATCAGGAAGTTCATCCACTATATCACAGGGATTAACACCTGACACTCCGTACATCGCCCTCGTTGAGGCTGTTTGTACGGATGGAACATTGTCAAATATCGGGTCCGACACGGCAATAACTAGTAAGATAAACATCATCTTGTCACTTTTTTTATTTGATTTATTATTTGATTTATTTTTTGGCTCGTTTTACTGATTATTGATTAATTTACCTTTTGCAGACTTGATATTATTCATCATTCTGAAACGAAGTCAAATTACTTTTGTTATTACCTAGATTTTGTTTGAATTATTACAGATAACCTTCCTGATGGTACAAGTGTAAGAGTGGATAGCACCACTGCAACAACAGCCACACTTTTGTGGACCTCAGATCCGACAGCTACCAGTTACGTCATATCTTATATCAGTCAAGATCGTACAGACACGGGGACGTTTACTTCGGCTGGAACGGGCACCACGGCCACTGTACCTGGTCTACAACCAGATGCAACCTACACATTCTCTGTGGTAGGAACAGATGGAATGACAAGCACAAACATAGGGACGGCTGTCGGAACGACAAGTAAGAATGAAGACAAGACATGTTCAATTGTACAGAATGCAGTGGTTTCATTATTAATGTTTTGTAAAATAAAGGAAAGGCTAGACAGCATCGGTTTCGTTCAACACCCATCAAGTCATATATTGTTACTGAAAGGGGTATACGTAGCACTGTACAAAGTAAAATGACTCATGAACAATGATGAAAGTCATTAAACATTTGCTCAATGAAGTCTATGTGTTTTTTAACAATAAGCTTCAAACTTAAAATCTACCACAACTTCTCATTTAAGTAAAAGGCATATTAAAAGTTGATACTGTCAAACCTCAAATGAATATCGTATCCGTTATAAGTCACTACAATTGATTTATGCTTCTATGAAATATATATTTGAAGTACGCTTTGTGTTAACATATAAGGCATAATCATGAAAGTATCTAAGAAAGTGCATTATTACATAACTCTTGCACCTTCTGTTAATGTAAGTTTTGGGTTATGTTTTGTTCTGTTTTTATGCAACCTGGTGATTCCCCATAATGCAAGATTATTGGTATAAAGGATTTTTTTTTTTTCTTTTTCTTTTTTTTTTTTTTTTTTTTTTTTTTTTTTTTTTTTTTTTTTTTTTTTTTTTTTTTTTTTCTTTTTCTTTATTTTTTTTTCTTTGGCATGCAGCTGCCCAGACGGAAGTGTTTGTGGATTCAGTCACAGCGAATACTATTACACTGTTGTGGTCGGCTGTACCAGGTAATATTTTGTACCAGATCTTTTATAGGCCTTCTGGTTCAACTGAGGCTGAACAGGTAGCGACTTCTTCAACCATGACAACAACACTGACTGGACTAACACCGTTAACAATGTATGATCTTCGAGTTGTGTCAACCACAATTATCGGTCAGGTTGCAGTTGGAACCAATACAGCAACAACAGGTTAATTTTGTTTTTTTTAGCGTAATAATGTGCATTTTTGCTTGATGTTTATTGCCCCCTTAAAAAATGTGAAAACGTAAGCCATGTGCCCATGCACCAGTGAAGTACCCATCTTGCCCCTGTCTACACGTGCATAAATACAGAAAAATACTACATATTTGAAGCACCCAGCATCACTCTTACGATTTTCCTTTTATAATATAGGTTTTCCCGTTCGATTTTAAACTCTTTACAGTCGAATTCGTTAATGTTCAGTCAATTTAAACGATATCTTCCCGGCGCGGGGCTATCGGTAATTTAAGTTAACGTTTAGAGCAACCGATTTCGTTTATGTTCTTTCATAATCGTTAATGTTCTTTCGTATTCGTTTATGTGCGATCAAAAATGTTTATGTGCAGTGAATTTCGTCAATGTGCATGAACTCAAATTCGTGCGATCAATTTAAAAAAATCACAACTGTAAAGAGGAAGTGGGGGTGAGCTTCCAGCAGTCAAATTCGTTTATAGGCATGCAATTTAAAAACGTTTTATCCGTGTGAACACACGGATTAAGGGGTGGCGCCCATGCTTAACACCAGAGGCGGCGGAACGAATTTGGAAGAGGGGGTTACGATGGAAAAGGGGCATTTGAGATCAGATGATTAAAGAAAAATGTATAACGGATAAGAAGGTTGGTGGCGCCCATGGTTTTAACACCAGAGGGCGCTGAAGGAATTTGGAAAGAGGGAGTTATGATGAAAAGGGCATTGAGATCAGATGATTAAGAAAAAAGTTTCGAATAAGATAAAGATAAAGGGTGGCGCGATGGGTTAACACCAGAGCGGCGGGAACCGAATTTGGAAGAAGGGTTTACGATGGTAAAAGGGGCACTTTGGAAATCAATATGATTAAAGAAAAAAGTATTCGGATAAGAAGGGGTGCGCAAAAAAAATTTCCTTTAAAATTTATGCGTTAAGAATTTTTAAAGGCCTTGAGCGCGAAGCGCGAGCTAATTTTCTTAGCCTGAAAATTTGAGTTAATTGTGCATTATATATACCCTATTCAGTATCCGCGAGCCGAAAATTTTGAGATCAAATTGGAATTATTTTAGACATTGCAGACCCTATAACTATCCGCGAGCGCGAAGCGCAAGCCGAACATTGGGGTTTAAAAGACATATGGAGTAACAAGGAGCACTTTCTATTATATACTAAGTGCCCATTTTTTAGTATAAAAATTGCATTTTATCAGCTAAGATAAGGGCACTTTCACTTTAAAAAATAGATGAAAAAATTAAGGGGCATAGCCCCCCCCCCCCACCCGGGTCCACCGCATCGCATCTGTAAACAAAAATATGAATTTGTATTGTATGCCGATTCATACAAACAATTTGATTTTATTTTTTTCATATTTTCCACACTTTTTTTTTCTTTCTTTCGTTCTTTACTTCTCTTTTTTTTTTCTTTTCTTTTTTTCTTCTCATTGACTTTATTTCATTTATTCCTTTCTGTACTTTTCTCTTTGTGTATTTCTTCTCTCTTTTTTATTTAATTTTCTTTTTTTTCTTTCATATTTATTCATGATTTTTGTTTCATTATTACATGTTATATTCATTAGTTTTTTTTACTCATTGGAATTGTTTATATCTTCATATTGTCTTTTGTGTGTGTTCACTTATCTAGGAAATTAATGCTGGTGAGTATGTTGTGTCATGACTTTACATTTTTCATCACTATCCTCGATGTTTGTCTGGCCAGGCAGCGAGGAAAGAATGTCTGGCTGTGCCGGTACCATCTGCTGGCATTTCTCTTGAATGATGACGCCGAATCGAAAGTGTCCGACTTTGAAGGAGCATATTCAGCCGCAACTGTTGGAAGGTTGATTCCTTCTCCTGTCCGCTTCTCTGTCATCCACCTGTCTTTGCCATTCTGGCCGAGCAAGAGTCCTCTCACACGAGCTTTGAACGCAGAATGGGCGTTTCCCACTGGATTAAGAAAGGCGAGTAAGGTGGTAGCAGCTTCAAGGTTGATGTTGGCCTGTCTCGTGTAGTCTAGCATTCACGTGTGGCCTGGCGTTGTGTAAATCAGTGAGAACCCTATCGTTCTCGAGGAAGATGTCCTGGCAGCGTCTGGCTGTGGCCTCAAGAAACTGGTCAAAGCCTCTCTCGTAACAGTCTCTTGCGCCATTGTATGATGTACCAATCCAACATCCGGTGATATCGCCAGGGTCACGTTTAGGTTTCGGCCTCGTTGTCCGCTGACCACTCTTCTTGCTGGCTGGCCTGCAACGACCATATGTTCGGCGTGTCCACACGTTATAGCCGCATTCGTCTATAAATACTGGTCTTCCATGACTCCTGCATTTACACAATACCATTGGAAAACCTCTAACCTCGTTCGTCATGGACCGACTTTAAAAACCAGTTTAAGCTAAGTCGGATCAAAGGAACTGGGGATCCAGTTTAAAAGCTACTGGCCATGTCAGTCCGTCAAGACGGACTAGCATACAACTGAATCTACAATCTCTCAACGTTGACGGACGAGCTTAAAAGCTCGTCCCGTCAAGCTTGATGCCTAAAGTCCATCGACGTAATCCGACTGGTAAAAAAAAGTAGGGGGTCAGGACAGTACCCATTAGAATGACTACTAGCTTTTGATACAAATAGCTTGCAAATGTCGTTTCCAATGATAGCCTTCTCTATTATTCTGGCTTTCCGGCATAATCAGTGATACATTCTGAAACAAAGGTTGTTTCGCTTGACAATCCTGAAAGCTTACGAGACATAACATCTATGCATGACAAGTCATCATTCACGAGACCGGTAGATTCCAAAATTTGTTCTCCATTTTCAATTACAGGCTTATTGAATACCTTGTTATACTATAGAACTCCAAGAAACCCGGTATTTCCTTACAGATTGCGGTGAATTCCCGCTAGCAACAACGTGAATAGAAGTTGAGATACAATCAACATTCTCACAAGGTTGTTTTTGCTTGACAATCTGAGAGCAGTTACGGATAGCCGAAATAACATAAATCGTGAACAAGTATGCCATTCAGAGGTAGGTTAGAAATATGTTCCATTCCTTTAAGGCCGGTCCACTGACCGGGAGGATTTAATTGCGCATGTTGGCGTATACAAATTTCGTTCATCCCGGGCAACAAAAAACAAACAAAAACAACAATCCGCAATTCATACGCAATCATCCAAAGACAGTGGACCAGCGCCTTTATTACAGGCTAATTGAATCTTTCGTACTATACGAACCCATTGAACGCGTCTAATTCTTATAGATTGCTGGTGAATGCCTGCTTAAGCAACAGCAGTAAGGAATAGACAATGTGGTATATTGGATTGATAACATGCGCATTGGGCCGAAAAGGACATCACTATGACATGTATTAGTTTGCATTTATCTGTGAATTCCATTTAAATGGAGGCAAACTGTACAGACGCACAGTCTGCGATATACCCGTAAAGCTTAAGATTTTGATTATAATGGCATCCCTTCCTGTGACAGATGTGTGAGTCTCTTTTTAATTCTTATGTTTCAGTTCACAGATAGCGTTTATTTCTTTCCAACTAGATTAATGCTATAATCCACCCACGCGAAAATTTATGTTTCCAATCAATTTATAAATTGGTGTGTATTTACAACGATAGTAACAACGAACACATTAAAAATTATGAAAAAATTGAAAATTTAATTCTAATAATAAATATAGGCCGCCCACTCTTCTTTTAAGATTACTTGTATCTGAAAAAAAAAGAAAATTTCTGGAATTATGAGGCGCGAGCTTTGGGATTCTGAAGTGGCTCTAAGGACAAGTGTAACGCCCGAAAATGCAAAAAGGCCAGGTAGGCCTACACAAAAAGTCAATGATGATCAGCCATGGCGGCGATCCGACTCCTTGGGGGGGCCCCGTGCCCCCCATTATTTGTTAATGGCCATAATGTTTAAACTAATTGTGCTCCTGTATAATCCTTTCTTCTGATTTATATCATCATAATAAAAATGTTTTTATTTAGTTATTTTTTTTCCTTGCTCATAAATCTTGTGACAAAATGCATGTTTAATCGTATCTTTAATTAATGTCTTCTAATATTCAGATTTGACGTCTCTGACAGTGGTGAAGTCCATTTAACCTCGTCGTCATGCTAGTCGAAAGATCAGCAGCAAAAACATTTCGCGGCAGGAAAAGCACGCGACCGGACTAGCTTATTACACCATGACCGACTTAGCTGTAAGACCTAAGTCCATGCTCAAAGCTCAGTCAGTCTGGAGCATCACTACAACCTAGCTTTTAGGCTATCCGTCAAACTAAGTCAGGTCACGCACGGACGAGCTTTAAATTAGTCCGTCGTGACCGAACGAAGCATTAAAACTTAACGTCCTGACGGACTAACTTGATGGACTAGCTTTCAAGCTAGTCGTAGAGACGGACTGAGTTTTAACAAGAGCTAGGTCCGTTAATAACCGGTTTATCGTTGAAAGAAAAACTAGTTCCGTCGTGAACGCTAGCTTTTTAAAGCTAGTCAGTCTAGGGCATCACTACGACTAGCTTTAAAGCTAGTCGGTCTAACCTCGTTAGGTTTTCCAGTGTACCCCCTATTTTTTTTGTTGATACTAGTCGTCACGTCGATGACTAGCTCAAGCTTGACGGACGCGCTTTAAAGCTCGTCCGTCAAAGTTGAGAGATTGTAGATTCAGTTGGTATGCTATCACAGTCCTGAACGGACTAAAATGGCTGACTAGCTTTAAAACTAGTCGTCTTGACCTAACTAGCTTTAAAGCTAGTCGGTCCATTGACGACGAGGTTAGGTTTTCAGTGTTTTTCATTAATTTGGCAAGACAAAATTTGTTTCGCGAGTTATGCAACATTAATCTATGTGCAAATAATTTGGCTAAAGATGTTCATGAAATTTAAACCAATAATTTTAATTAGAATTAAAAACGAGTACTCACATGAAGGAAACCGTCACCATGATCAAAATCTGGGGAAACCGGGTAGTTAGGCCACGGGAAAGTTGAGCCCCCCAATAAATCAAATTATGCTGGAGCCAGATTTTGAAATAGTGCTATCTATTGATTATCATTTGTATTAACCTCTCACCCCACCATTTTGGTTTTGAAGCTAAGAAGCACATGCCAATTTGTTAGAGAGAAAGAGTGATTTTCAGCTATAAAAAGTGAAATCGTTGAACAATGTAACGTGCCATTTTATCCTTCAGCATGATACCTATATTGGAATACTAGATTAAAATTTGTAGTTCCAAATATTGATCTTTAATCTCATCAAATAGCTGTTTCTCAATGGGATGAGCAGATTTATGTAGGCCTATTGTTATCATCAGTCGGGGTAAGTTGAGCAGACCGAGGGTAAGTTGGAGCCATGGTTTTGCACAAGAAATAATATACAGAATCTACAATTAATAATAAAACAATGATTTTAATACTATAACTATGGTTTGGGGAATATAGTTGATATGTAATTGATTTTTGTTGTTGTGAGACAGGTAAATATCTATGATGAGTTCTGATTCATTTACAATCTCGACATTATATTTTCTAAAATGTATGCAAATGAGATACTGGGACCGATGGGACAACTTACCCAGATGGTGGCTCCAACTTACCCCGCCTATGGGGTAAGTTGAGCCATTTGACATCTCTTTTCAAAAGGTCATGAAATTTTTTTTTGAGGGGATTGAAAGTGGAAAATAGGTTAAAATAATTGTCCAATAATCCACTACATGCACGATACTCCATTTTTTTAGAAATAATCATTCAATTTCAAAGATCCTAGCATGCGAAAACCAAATTTGGCTTCAACTTACCCCGCCTTCCCTACACTATTCTACACCGCGGGACTGTTTACAACGGTGTATATCTAATCTGCATCTTTTCGTTACACTAAAATCGAAATTCGCAATCAGGATAATGCACATAATAGATCAGTCCTTCGCAATGCACATGTTATTCAGTGGATGGACCTCTAGCAACAACTGTGTCTTTGAAGAAGGTGTGACTTACGTAATGCCCGGCCTTAGCAACAACAGTGATGAAAGTGGATCATTCACTTTGTTGGCTAAAGCCGGGGCAATTTATCAGCAATCTATAAGAATTTTGATCGAGATTCTGGGTCGAGGTATTCAGTTATAGCCTGTAATTAAAATAATGGAACGACAAATAATTTAAGGAATCTATAGGCCTAATCGTGGCATATAGATACTGTGTATGTGAAATAAACTCAATTGTCCAAGCCAAAAAACAACATTTTTAAAAATAATACACATTGATACCTGTTCGGAAACCAGCAAATAAATGGAGTAAGTCGTGTATTTAACACGCACCTATTTACAATACGACATATGGAATTGCTCTAAATAATAGGCTAAAAAAGAGAAAAAACACAACCATATTGTGGCCGGTACTCCAGTAAATATAAAAGGGATTTTAAGAAATTCATATCAAATTTATTGCAAACTTCGTATAA